>SJXO01005982.1:19334-78866 GCA_006408615.1 Connochaetes taurinus
TGCTACTCCTTACCTTGGATGAGGGGTACCTCCTCACCGCCGCCCTTCCTGACCTTCAACGTGGGATGGCTCCTCTAGGCCCTCCTGCGCCCGCGCAGCCACTGTTCTTTGGACGTGGGGTTACCTCTCCTGGCCGCCACCCCTGGCCTCCGGTGCCACCCCTGGCCTCTGGTGCCGCCCCTGACCTCGGACGCGGGGCAGCTCCTCTTGGCTCTGCTTAGTGCACTGGCCACAGCCGCCTGCGCTTACAGCCATTATAGAGGTTAAATAATGTAGAATAAGTCTATAAAAAAACATAGGTCAAGGGAAATACAATAATGAGCATCAAAAGAGTCATTAAGAGATATTGTAATCATGATTTGGGGACTCAAACCATTTTCCCAAAATAGTTCCTAAATTTGGGAGAGGGTCATTTAGGGCCTCTATCTGTGCATGTGACTCAGTAATTGAGATACATTAGCAGATTCGTCTGGGATAAATCATCCTGGTGGAAGCCACAGCAAGATATTTCTGCCATATATTTACTCGGTGGCACTAGGAGCTATCCAGTATATTCCTGGTCTCCTCGCTCATTGGTTATATTCCTAACCAGTGTCTCTAAGGATCCTAATGTGGTGACAAGAGACCCTAGATAACCATTCCATGTCTCTAGTCCTGTTTGCCCAAAGCACTCAAGAATGGTTTCTCTGTTCCAACATAAGGGAGCTCTGCTACTTGATCAACCGTATCCTGGAGTGAACCAAATGAATCCATCCCAAGCTTGAATCAAATTGTATTCCCACAATTTTGTGTTTTTATCCTTGACCATGGAATATGCTATCTGATGGGTTTGGGTGACCATTTTATTATGGGAGAATTTCAAAGAATGCCCATGATTTTGTACAATAGAGAATATATGCCAATTAAGGGGGGTCCTGCATAGTAATGGACCTCTCCTTCAAAGTCATGCTTGCATTTCTCTCTTCTATGATTAAATCTCTTAATCCCAGCCAATCAGCCCCCTGGAATGGGGAAATCCACCATGGCAATTCAGAGGCACTGGAGAGGGGAAGTTGACCACATAGCCAACAACTAGAATTATTAGTAAAATCCACATAAGCTTTAGCCAAAGTCAGGAAAACATTAGAACTTGCCTTGGCCCTTGCCAAAGGAACACTGTATAAACAACCATGCAGCATAGTATAGCTTTTGATATAGAAATTCTTGCTGAACACTTATCTGTTTTGAAGGCGGTAATGTGGTCTCTTCTGGTTCTCTTCCAGCAATTGTAATAAATCAGTATATCCAGGTAAGTGAAGGGATTACAGACCAAGGAGCAGGAGAATCTTTCCCATCCATATTGGTATTCCAGAAGTAATCTGCATATCTTATCTAAGGCTGTCTTTGAACAAGAATTTAAAATCTTAGACAGGTTTACAAGAGTAAGAGGGTTCATTTCAAAAGAGTTATATGGTTTAACCCTTGAGATGTGGATTCAAGTGGGATGCCCCTCTATTTTCATTGTAGTGGGAGTTGATAATATCACTTTGTAAGAACCCTTCCTTCTTGGTTCTAACTGATCATCTAGTGACCCCCTCTTTCCAGCTTTTGATTAAAACCCAATCTCCAGGGTTCTTGCTAACAGTATTTTTTTGAGTTGCTTTACCCATAATCTATGAGAGTCAGTTGTACTTGTCCTAAGTTTGCAGCATAATCTCTAATAACAGCTATTTCTTTATCTAATAAAAAGTCATTCATTAAGAAGGGTTTCTGATACATTAATTCATAGGGACTGAGTCTTAGCTTTTGTTTGGGGGCATGCCCTTATTCTCATTAGAGCAGTTGGTAGTATTTGGACCCAGTTTTCCTGAGTCTCTTGGCATACTATGACTATAGTTAGTTAAGTCACTCAGTCATATCCGACTCTTTGTGACCCCGTGGACTGTAGCCCACCAGGCTCCTCTGTCCATGGGATTCTCCAGGCAAGAATACTGGAGTGGGTTGCCGTTCCCTTCTCCAGGGGATCTTCCCTATCCAGGGATCAAACCCAGGTCTCCTGCATTGCAGGCAGACACTTTAACCTCTGAGCCACCAGGGAAGTGGTGGCTTTCCCTGAGGACTAGGGTCCTTTCCCTGAGGACTAGGGTCTCCATGCCGCATGAAGGGAATAGTTTATGCCCAAGGTTTTAGCTACTTGAAGGGTAATTTTAGAGGTAAAGCCTGGTCCATTATCACTCTGTATAGATTGAGATATTCTGAAATGTGGGATTATCTCCTTAATCAAGTTCTTTGTTACCTCTTCTGTCCATGTGGGGAAAGCCTCTACCCATCCAGTGCATGTGTCTACCATTACAAATAAATATTTGTATCCTCCAGACTTGGGCATCTGTATAAAATAAATTTGCCAATTCTTCCCTGGGTAGCTTCCCTGGCATTGAACAGGTTTAATCAATAGAGGAGGGAGTGGTGCTGTTTTAGGATTATTTTATAAACATGTGTCACATGATTTGGTAAACTGGACCACCACCATTTTTATTCATTTACCCATGAACAAACTTTGCAGTAAATTCCAAAGAGCTTCGCATTCATAATGGATGGTTTCATGTAAAGCCTTGGTTGGTTTCCATTGCTGAGTTTGTGGAATCAAAATTTTTTCATTTAACATGTAATATCCCCTTTGATGTATTAACCCTCTATTTTTAGCGCAATTCTCTTTTTCCTTGGTATATCAAGGTTGTATCATTTCCTCTATCAAGCATGGGACTTTAAAAACTGCCTCTATTCTATCTGCTGGCATGCGAGCTGCTTTCTTTGCTTCTTGGTCAACTTGGGGATTTCCCTTTTCAATTTCAGACCCAGAATCTGAGCCTGATGTCCCCTACAGTGAAAAAAGTGAAAGTGAAAGCTGCTCAGTTGTGTCTGACTCTTTGTGACTCCATGGACTAGTCCATGGAATTCTCTAGGCCAGATACTGGAGTGGGTAGCCTTTCCCTTCTCCAGGGGATCTTCCCAACCCAGGGATCGAACCCAGGTCTCCTGCACTGCAGGTGGATTCTTTACCAGCTGAACCACACATGGAACTACAGCTATTTCTTGAGGATCTTGTCCTACCCCAACAATTCAAGAATCTCTCTGCCATATTTAATAGGGGAATTTTTTGAGCTCAGCATACCTCTTTCTTTCCAGGTGGTGGCATGAGCATGAAGGATCAAGAAAGCATACTGAGAATCAGTATAAATTATGGCTCATTTTCCTTTTGCTAGTTTAAGTGCCCTGGTCAATTCTATAAGCTCAGCCCTTTGAGCCGAAGTCCCATTGGTAGAGGTCCTGAGTTGATGGTATCATAAGCACTTATTATTGCATATCCTACCTTTCTTTTTTTTTTTTTTCCCTTTCTTTTTCCTTCTATGAAACTATTTCCATCTGTATTCTATTCAACATCAGCGTTTTCAAGGGGAATCTCCTTTGAGTCAGGCCTACTAGAATATACTTGTTCGATAGCCTGTACACAATCACAAAGCAAAACTTCCTCTTCCTGATCTCCTCATACATGCAAATTGGGCAGAAAAGTTGCAGGGTTTAAGGCTTGATATATATTCACATCTACTTCTGGGTATCTAGAAGAAGGGCCTGATACTTAATAATGAATCCTCTGGTCATCCAGTTGTTTCCCTTTGCTTGTAAAACAGAAACCACCTGATGGGGTGTGAGCACTGTCATCCTTTGGCCCAGCTTCAGCTTAGCAGTCTCTAATAACTAATAAGGTAGTTGCTGCCACTGCTCATAGGCAAGGTGGCCATCTTGTTGTTGTATGGTCCAGGCTCTTAGATAGATATGCAACAGGCTGATATGTGGGTCCTAAATGCTGAGTTAACACACCAAGGGCCATACCCCCTCCTTCAGTCACAAAGAGAAAATGTGTTTTTTTCTCTAAATTAGACAATCCCAGAGCAGAGGGATCTAATAATTTTCATTTTAGAGTTTGGAAGACCTGTTCTATATCTCCCCAGTTTAGTGGTCAGATAGTTTAGGAGCTCATATAATGGTTTGGCAGCTAGTCCATAACCAGCAATCCAAATCCAGCAATATTCAGTTACCCCTCAAAAAGGCCCTAAGCAGTTTTACTGTTTCTGGAGACCTTAATCTCTGAATTAACACCATTCTATCAGCAGATATAGACCTCTTCCCTGGGGTAAGCATGCATTCCAGATAATGAACCCTGTGTTTAGAAATTTGCATCTTAGACACTCCATAACCCTTTTTTCCATAAATGAGTTAGAATCTTAACAGTGTTCTCATCTAATGCCTTCTTTGAAAAATTTGCTATTAAAATATCATCTACAGAACATTTATAAATGGTGAGTGAATCTTATTAAGAATAGTTTACAATAAAGGTATATATTCTTTATAGTAAAGGATTACTATATTATATCTTATTTATTTTAGCAAATCACTTTATTTTCTGTATTTAATTATAAAATGTTAACTTAGTTTTTGAAGTTTATTTGCAAATACACTTTTTCCATTTGGCCTATGGTTTGTTGCCTGCTTAGCTGAATATATAATGTCAGCTTATCCTAAGGCTGTCCTTAACTTACTTAAGAATTCATTGTAAGTAATGTGCTCACAGTGTATAGGAATTCATATTTTGGAGGTGCTTGATATATATACAAAGAAAAATTAGGAATTACTTTGTTATAGAAGTCTAGAAGTCTTTTCCCTAGAAGCCTTAATTGTGTTTATTAAAAAAGAAAAAAACACTGTAATGTTAGACTTGTGTTCATGGAAGTAGTTAAGGTACAACATTATTATAGTTTCAAAGTTGTACATGATAAGCCATATTTTGTTTTTACTCTGTGTTTTTACTGAATGATCTATTCCCCATCCCAAGGAAAGCATGAAAAAAAAAATTAGGTAAACTGTAGCATAGGGCATCACAGTCTATATTTCATGTATTTTATTGAATACTGTCTGGATCTTTGGTTATCCTGTTTGAAGACAAAGAACAAATAAAACATAGTCAGCAAAAAAAAAAAAAAGATCATTTACATATTGCAGAATAACACCATCTGTTAATTTTAATTCTCTCAGGTCTTGTGCCAAGGCATTCCCCAAAATATGTGGGCTATCTTATTCCTAAATCCTTGGGGGAGTCAAGTCCAAGGATATTGCAAAGTTTCTTTTGATCTGGGTCTGTCCATTGCAGGGCAAAAAGAAACTAAGATTCTCTGGATAATGGAATGCAGAAATCATCCTTTAAGTCTAGTGCAGTAAAGCAATTGGTTTCTTCTGGGATCTAAGCCAGGACAGTATAAGGACTAGGCACAACAGGATAGAGGGGTTCCACTGCTTCATTAACAACCTTAGATCTTGTACAAATAGATATTTCTCAGTAGGTCTAAGAATGGGTAATATCAACGTATTGGGGCTTCTCAGGTGGCCCATAGGTAAAGAATCTGCCTGCCAATGCAGGAGATGAAAGAAATGTGGGTTTGATCCCTGGGTTAGGAAGATCCCCTGGAGAAGGAAATGACAACCCATTCCATACTTATTCTTGCCTGGAAAATTCCATGGATAGAGGAGCCTGGTAGGTTACAGTCCACGGGTACAGTCCACTCAGACACGATCGAGTGATTAAGTGCATGCACACACACACAGTATCAAGGTATTACATGGTGACTGACAGAGTACCAAGAAAACACGCTACACCAGTAAACCATTCCAGGGTCTACTAAGGCTTCTATCTCAGCTTCAGATTCCATCTATTCCTTTCTTTCTGTTAGAATGATTTGGTGATGAGGGTTGTTCCTTTGCCCCTTGAGAAACAGAGTGGCCCCTAGCTTAGTTAATAAATCTTTTCTCATTAAAGAGATGGGACAATTAGGCACCAAACATAAAGGAATGTAAAAACAGCTAACCATTGATGTTACAAAGGGGCTCCAGGAAAGTGTGCCCTTGTCTCTTGCCTGACAACCCCATTAACTATTCCTTATGACTGCTAAAGTTTCCAATCCTTTGGGTTAAGGCTGAGAAGGTTGCACCAGGGTCTATGAGAAACTCTATTAAGTGGCCTGCCACATTGATGACCACCTGAGGCTTGACATTAGTTATGTAGATGGTGTCTTTAGATAGAGCCACTCTCAACCATAGGCCCTGTAAGTCTTCTGATTGCAAAACCATCAATGGCTAAGGGGTCCCTATCACTCTCTGGCATCTGGGGCTTTCCCTCTGCCAATGCCCTGGCTGTTTGCAAAGGGTGCATCAATCACAATCCTCCCTCCAGTGCCCCTCTGTCCACACAGAGTACACTGGCCTTGTATAGGTACCCATGGGCCTTGTGGTCTGCCAGGGCCAGACTGGCTTGGAAAAGCTAGCCTCCCAGTTGGTGGTCTCTGAGCAGACAAAGCTATTGCAATTGTCTGGGCCTTTTGCATATTTCTTTGGGTGCATTAGACCTTTTCGGCCATATCCCTATTATTGAAAACCAAATAAGTCCATTGGAGCAAATTGTTCATTGGAATCTGAGGACCAGCGGTTGCTTTCTAAATTTTGCATGTGATGTCTGGGATAGACTGGGATATGAAATGCATAGCCAAAATAGCCTGTCCCTTGAGGGAGGAGGGATCCAGGTTTATATACTTCTTAAAAGCTTCTACTAGTCTCATTTGGAAGACTGCAGGATTTTCATCCTGTCCCTGTTGCACCACTTTCACCTTTTCATCATTAACAGGTTTTACTCTAAGTGTCTTCATGTTCTCTATTAAACAGATAATCATGGTCCCATCGATCTCTGTCAATAGAATTCACCTGGTAATTCCACTGGGGATCTGCCTCAGGGACAGCATCATTTCTCACTGGATACACTGCATAGTTTTATTGGGCTTGAGCTGCCAGTTGGTCTGCATGGGATCTGGTTGCTAGGATTGCTGCTGCTGCTGCTAAGTTGCTTCAGTCGTGTCCAACTCTGTGTGACCCCATAGGCGGCAGTCCACCAGGCTCCCCCGTCCCTGGGATTCTCCAGGCAAGAACACTGGAATGGGTTGCCATTTCCTTCTCCAATGCATGAAAGTGAAAAGTGAAAGTGACGTTGCTCAGTTTTGTCCGACTCTTAGTGACCCCATGGACTGCAGCCCACGAGGCTCCTCTGTCCATGGGATTTTCCAGGCAAGAGTACTGGAGTGGGGTGCCATTGCCTTCTCCGGCTGCTAGTATTACATGATGCTTTTCCTCAGGGGTGCAGCAGTGGGAGAGTAAGATCTGTAAATCCTCCAAGGTGAGATGAAAAAATCTCACTAGTCAGGTAAACCCCTTTGTAAGAGGTTCAGGATCCTCAGAAAAACTTCCCAACCTGTCCTCTGCCATACTTAGAACATGCATTGAGAAAGGTACAGGGATTCTTGCTGTTCCTTGATTTTCATCAGGAACTTCTCTCAGAGGCAAAAGGGTAGGGGCAGTCAGTTGATAACTTACACTGCTGCAAGTGCTAGCTGGGCTAAGGATGGGCCCACTGGGAAACTCAGGGTAAAAAGAAGAGGATCCCGAATGTGGGGAAATATCTTTTCACTCCTAGCTGTGTCTTCCCCTGGGGCAACAGCCCTGGCTAGAGGTGGGGCTCCCACCTGAGGTGTGGCCCTTGTTGGAGCCAGAGCTGCTTCTGGTATAGCGGCTACCATCTGGTGATTTCAGAGTAGCTCTAGACGGAGGAGCAGCTCCTCCCTGTGGAGGGTTTGATTATCTGATGGCCCTGTGGTGTAGATCAGTTAAAATGTCTTCTATGTCCTTACTAGAATTACTCCCCAAGATACATGTGCCTTAAATTCCTTTTCAGTCTCAATGTCTAAATAAAAGGTCATGAAAATGTGAACACTCAGAAGCTCATTTCATTTAAATTTCCTTCTATAATATAAAAGAAAGTGTTAGTTGCTCAGTCATGTCTGACTCTTTGCAACCCCATGGACTGTGGCCTGTCCATGGGATTCTCCAGGCAAGAATACTGGAGTGGGTTGCCATTTCCTTTTCCAGGGAGTCTTCCTGACCCAGGGGATCTTCCTGACCCAGGGGTTGAATCCAGGTCTCCTGCATTGCAAGCAGATTCTTTGCTGTCTGAGCCATCACTGCAATATAGGGTCATAACTCAGGGACCTGTTTAGTGGCCACTTTTCTTGGCTTCATAACTCATATTGTGGCCAAACCTGATTACATAACCTCATGGACTGTAGCCTTCCAGGCTCCTCTGTCTATGGAATTCTCCAGGCAAGAATACAGGAGTGGGTGGCTATTCCCTTCTCCAGGGGATCATCCTGACCAAGGGATCAAACCTGGGTCTCTTGCATTGCAGGCAGATTCTTTACCATCTGAGCCACCAGGGAAGCCTACATAATCTAATACGTTGATTTCTCTTTTTTTCTTTTTAATTTCTGTTGTCTGAACTTCTCCCCATCTGGAGGATATGGCCCAGAAGGGTATTGGTTGGGGCTGATGCAGCCTGACTCACTTCAGACCCAAACCTGAGATGATGTCTCTAACTCCCATGTTATCCAAAATTCCACTCTTAAGTCAAAATCCACAAAATTTGGTCAAGATTTGTACTTTTGATTTTAGATTTATCCCTTCCAATGTAGTCTCCCATCCAGGTGTTAGTGCCCAAAGAGTTGTCACAAAGAAACAGCACAGCCCCAGCTGCCATCTTGGATTGCAAAACCACTTAGCTGTGGTGCTGGAACAGCCATTCCACAGGAAGAACTCCAATCTGAAGAGCAGGGTGTGAGGCCTCTGCACGTGGCCTTCTGTGAGCACATGAAACCCAACTAAGCACAAAGCGGGGGAAAAAAAGCCTTCTGGTTCAAGATGTCAGAGTAGAAGGATGTGCACTCATCTGCTCCTGTGAGAGCTCCAAAATCACAACTAGGTGTTGAACAACCATCAATAGGAGGACACTGGAACCCACCAAAAAACATAGCCCATGTACAAAGACAAAGAACAAGCCAAGAAAGGTGGTAAGAGGGACACAATCACAATAAAAACAAATCCCATACCTGCCAGGTGGGTGACCCACAAACTGTAAAACAATAATACCAAAGAAGTTCTCCCACTGTTGTGAAGATTCTGAACCCCACATCACGCTTCCAGCCTGGAGTTCTGACAACAGGGCTGGGAATCCCCAGGGAATCTGACCTTGAAGGCCAGAGGGATTTGATTACAGAACTTCCACAGGACTGGGGGAAACAGAGACTCCAGTCTTGGAGGGCACAAACAAAACCTTGCATGCACCAAGACTCAGGGGAAAGGAGAAGTGACCCCACAGGAGACTGAACTAAAACTACCTGCAAGTGTTGGAGGGTCTTCTATGGAGGATTGGGTCTGCAGGGGCTCACCGCAGGGATGGAGGCACTGGCAGCAGCAGTCTGGGAAGGTCCCCTTTGGCGTAAACCCTCTTAGAGGTTGGCATTAATCCGACCATGGAACCATCAGCAGATAATTGGATTAAAACTTTACTGAGCAAGGCCCTGCCCATCAGAGCAAGATCCTGTTTTTCCTACTACCAGTCCCTCCCATCAGGAAGCTTACACAAGCCTCTTAGCCTCCTCCATCAGAGGGCAGACAGAAGAAGCAAGAAGAACCACAGTCCCATAGTGACTAAAACAAAAACCACATTACAGAGAGTTAATCAGCATGAAAAAAGAGGAAGCTATGTCCCAGATGAAGGGACAAGATAAAACCCCAGAAAAACAACTAAATGAAGTAGAGATAGGCAACATTCCAGAAAAAAATTCAGAATAATGATAGTGAAGATGATTCAGGATCTTGGAAAAAGAATGGGGACAAAGAGAAGATCCAAGAAATGTTTACCAAAGAAGTAGAAGAACTAAAGAACAGACAAACAGAGATGAATAATACACTGCTGCTGCTGCTGCTAAGTCACTTCAGTCGTGTCTGACTCTGTGTGACCCCATAGACGGCAGTCCACCAGGATCCCTTGTTCCTGGGATTCTCCAGGAATAATACATTAGAAGGAATCAATAGCAGGCAGAAGAATGACTAAATGACCTGGAGGACAAAAATGGTGGAAATCACTGCTGCAGAACAGAATATAGAAAAAAGGATGAAAAGAAATGAAGACAGCTGAATTTGATAATCAAAGGAAAGTGGGAAAGGGGGAAAAGATTGCCTTCTTTGAGTAGATGTTACTAGGATTATCATAGTACTTATTCAAATTAGTTGAAGGGTGGCAACATATTTCTTTCACCTGATGACCCACAGCATATCTTGTACTTTTATTTATAGTTTTATAGTTAAACAAGTCTGCTTTGTTCCACGACATTCTGATAGCTTTTTTGAGCAATCATAACTTACAGTGGTCTGCAAATTTTCCTGCTTCCCTCTATTCACAGTTTCCCACTGGGGCTTCTACAACTACCTGTATAACTAACTATCTTAGTCTAACCCTATCAAAGTTAGGACATGAACATCTGAGGCATTATTTTGTCTTCAGTTCACAGCAACAACTCATAGTCACTCTTTTCCCATGTATATTCCAGTCCACTTCTAATCTATTACTTTGAAGCAAATTCCTGACAGCCTATTATCTCACACATAAGCATTTTAGTATGTATCTCTAAAACATTAAGAGCTCATTTAAAAACCATTATAATACTGTTGCAGGACGGGGGACCCTTTCCCAGGGCCTGGGAGTGGGCTCTTGTCTAATATTCAGAAGTTACTTGTTTGAGGAAACACCCGTTCTGACAAAGCCAGAGACTTTATTGGGAAGAGGTGCCCAGGCAGACAGCAGCAGGATAAGGAAATGCAGGAGAACTGCTCTGCCATGTGACTCACAGTCCCAGGTGTTATGGTAGTGGGGTTAGTTTCCAGTCTGTCTCCGGCCAATCATCCTGACTCAGTGTCCTACCTGCTGGTACACACATCTCTCAGCCAAGATAAATTCCAGCGAGTAGGATTCTGGAAGGTTGGTAGGACATATTGACTGAAGACTCCTCTCTCCTTTGGATCTTTCCCAAATTCTTCTGGTTGGTGGTAGCTTGTTAGTTCCTCTTCCTTATCAGGACCTCCTATTAGAAGATAACTCATGCAAGTGGTTACTATGATGCCTGGCCAGGGTGGGTGGTTTCAGTCAGTGGTTCTACTAACAATATCATTATCACACCTAAAACTCAACATAATGTATTAATATCACTGTTTCACATTCACCTTTCTTTGA
The DNA here is from genome assembly GCA_006408615.1 of Connochaetes taurinus. Lineage (NCBI taxonomy): Eukaryota > Metazoa > Chordata > Mammalia > Artiodactyla > Bovidae > Connochaetes > Connochaetes taurinus. Next base: position 30,532 of record SJXO01005982.1, read on the forward strand.
TTGTCACAAAATGCTTCTTTAGTTAAAACAGGCTCACATGATCAATATAACACATATGATCGATATATCCCTTAAATCTCTTTTAACTTACAAGTTTTTATTTTGGACATTGAGATATTCCATCCTGATCCCCTCTTGTGAAGGACTTATTGCACCAGCTTTGCTATCCAACATTCTAGCAGACTACATTCAGCTGTTAGTTCCCTCAGGAATTGCCTCAGATGCAGAACCACCTCCCCCAAAGCCATACCCAAGGCCACACCTCCTCTGGAAGGCCCATCTCTGGCAATTTTTCAACAAAAAGGGATAAACACCTCAACATCTCAGCTTAACTCACAGTCAGCTTCCTTCCTGTCTCACAGACAGCTTCACAGTCATACATCCTGTGATAGTTGCTACCAGGAGGTTTTCAATAGAAGAGCAACTAAAATGAGGTTTTGAAATGGAATCACTTCTTACTAGTATGATAAGTACACCATCAAAGGTTAAAACTTTCCCCAGTGATGAATACATACCAGAACAGAACAGCTGGCGTGATATATAAGGCACTTGAGTAATAATGTGCTAATGTATGGGTAATTATAGTTAAGTATAAGGACAGTGGTATTGGGTGGCTATCATTTAGCACAAAAGTATGAAAATGCAAAGCTGAGAGCATTAATTGCCAATTGGAAAGTAAGTCTGAAATCTAGAAGGTTCTCTGATACCTTACAAAGAGGCTTTTATCTCTTACAGTTGGAGGATAGAGAAAGCCAAAACTTTAATCATTAAGGTAAATGGGCTTCAAGAGAATTAAACTCCCTGTAAGCCAGGTCTTTTATGCCAAGGTCAGGCCCTAAATGAGAAAGAAAGGACACATGGAGTGAAGTCATCTAGTTTGATGACTTAAAACATCTTGAATTACCAGATTTCCCCGAACCTTCTGAGGCTAAGTCCACACATCCCTATTAAGAACTCACACATCTCCCTTGGCTTGTTGATGATATCGATTTTATTTTATTTTCTCATAAGGCAACATGTGCCTCCCTTCTTAGCCTTAACTAGGGTTAAGTCACAATATAACCTAGTCAAGAATGTGCTGAGTCTGATAATGGAAAAAAGAGACTATATTCCAAAAGGAACTGCAGGATGTCCAGGATGTGCTGTTAGGGTCTCAGGGATTAGACATACTATCGATGTCTAAAGGTGCTTGATCAGCAAGCCAGAATATAAGGTTGGATAAAGAAATTTTACTGATTTGGGAACACTGTCACAGATATTGTATTTAATACTCTGGCAAAGACCTCAGGAGGTGGTGCCAACTTTCTCCAAGGATGCCTTCTAGAAAAATAGAAAAAGTAATATCCAACCCATGCCATGACTGATAGTAGAGAAAGGAATAAAAGTCTCAGAAACAAGAGCATGCTGAAGTGGATATACTTTGTAAAGGGGAAAATTCTCCAGATGAATGTCCTAGTAAGAAGGGCACCTGTCACTAAGTTCAGTTTTAGCTTTTCTCTGCAGGCTAGGGCTTATGGTAGGGAATGTCCTGGTAAGAAGGGAACCTGTCACTAAGTTCAGTTTTAGCTCTTCTCTGCAGGTTAGGGCTTATGGTAGGGAGGTCATTACAGAACTAGGGTTCCCAACAGGAATAGGGATGAGAGTATACCACTGTCCCCCTTAGAATGTCCTGGTAAGAAGGGAACCTGTCACTAAGTTCAGTTTTAGCTCTTCTCTGCAGGCTAGGGCTTATGGTAGGGAGGTCATTACAGAACTAGGGTTCCCAACAGGAATAGGGATGAGAGTATACCACTGTCCCCCTTTGCCTGAAAAAGCAATGAAGCTATTCTTTTCTACTTCACCCAAAACTGTCTGTCCCTGAGATTCGATTTGGCACCAATTCACAGAGGCAGTTTTCCACATCACACTCTGCAGCATCTCAGCAAATGTACACAGTAATGGCTTCTCCTTCCCGTCCTCCTCAAAACATACGCTATTTGTTTGGGTGACTATGACCTGGGGAAAAGGGAATACTTATATATTTCAAGACCATTGGCCATGGGGGACGTAACATAGCAGGCCTGACTACTGTGCTTTGAAAGATCTGCTTACAAGGTTGGCCTTGGTTGGCATCTGGAAACTCGGATTTCAGGAAGGTTCTCATTATCCCCAGAACTGATAGGAGCAGCTTATGATGCCAAAACTATTCAAATAAGTGGTTTATGCTGAATATGTGCCAGGTAGAGGCTGCTGATGTGATCAGCCCCAATAAAAACTCTGGGAGCTGAGTCTCAATAAGCTCCCATCATGGACAACATTTCCTAAGTGTTGTCACGAGTTTTTGCTGGGGGGATTAAGCACATCCTATGTGATTTCACCTGGAAAGGACCCTTGGAGTCTCGTGACTGTTTTTCCCCAGGCTTTGTTCCATGCACCTTTTTCCCGCTTTATATCCTTTGTTGTAATAAATCACAGCCATGAGTAGACTATCTGCTGAGTTCTCTGAATCTTTCTGTGAATTACTGAAACTGGGTGTGGTCTTGGAGGTCCCCTTTGACAGGGAATGATCACTCATTGAAGGATAATCACATTGGACCTTTACAGTCATGAAAGGTATGGAGATTTGTCCACATTGGAATAGGTACATATTGAGTATGGTTTTACCTTCACTGTCTGCAATGCTTTTGGCTTCATGGCCATACTTGAACTCAAAAGATTCCCTTATAGCTTTGGGTCTGATCAAGGAACTAACTTCACAGCAAAGGAAGTACAGCACTGGGTTCATGCTTATGGAATTATTTGGTCTTCCTGAACACCTCATCACCCAGAAGCAGTTGGCCTACCTGAAAGGTAAAATGGCTTGCTGAAGACTCAGTTACAGAGTCATACAGGAGATAAAATCTAAGGATGAGGTTCAATATTAAAGAATGAAGTATATGCTTTGAATCAGTTCAGTTCAGTTCAGTTGCTCAGTTGTGTCTGACTCTTTGTGACCCCATGGACTACAGCACACTGAATCAGAGACAATTATATGCTATAGTTTCCCTATATCTGGAATACATGGGTCTGGAAATCACAAAATAGAAGCATGAGTGACTCCTTTCATTATACATTGAGTTTTTCTATCAATTTAACTCACAGATTTTAAAATATTTTACTACACTATTATTCTTCCCTGGTGGCTCAGAGGTTAAAGCGTCTGCCTCCAATGCGGGAGACCTGGGTTCATTCCCTGGGTCGGGAAGATGCCCTGGAGAAGGAAATGGTAACCCACTCCAGTATTCTTGCCTGGAGAATCCCACGGATGGAGAAGCCTGGTAGGCTACAGTCCACGGGGTCACAAAGAGTCGGATACTACTGAGTGACTTCACTTACTCACTTACACTATTATTCATTGTGATACTCATATTGTCCTAGTTTTAGCCTCTTCAGATTTGCTTCCAAGTCTCTTTGCTATGTCCACAGTATTCTTTGATAGCTTTTTTACTTTCTGATGTGACAAATACCCAGGGTCATTTTGTTCATTTCCCACTCCAGACCAAGAATCAGGCATGTCATAAAAAAGCCCTGGCTGTTTTCAGTGCAAAATAGTACTTAGACACCAGATTCTGGATGTTGGTGGATGTGGGAAGGACTGAGAGCAACTGATTTAGTCATTGTGACACCTATATTTTAAAAATTCAGTAAATAAAAATGTGGTAAGCTCAACAATAGAACAATAATCAATGAAACTGAAGTCTGGAAACAACTTTTGTATAGACATAGACAGTGCTAAAATATAGAAATGTAAATCTATGTGATAAAGATGGCAATTCAAATGTTTGGACAAAGGAGGGAATGACATTGGAACAATGGATTATTTAGACTAAATATTCAGAAATAAATTCCTATGTCATACCATCATGTATAGGTTAAGTTCTGATATGTAAAAGAAGAAACATCAAAAGCAAAATGTAGGAGATTATTTTATAACTTGGGGTCAGGGAAGAAATTTCTACTCAAGACAGAAATTCTAGAACACACAAAAGAAAACAAAAATTTTACAATGAAAGATACCATGCTGCTGCTAAGTCGCATCAGTCGTGTCCGACTCTGTGTGACCCCACAGACGGCAGCCCGCCAGGCTCCCCCGTCCCTGGGATTCTCCAGGCAAGAACAAGGAATGACATTGGAACAATGGATTATTTAGACTAAATGTTCAGAAATAAATTCTTATGTCATACCATCATGTATAGGTTAAGTTCTGATATGTAAAAGAAGAAACATCAAAAGCAAAATGTAGGAGAGTATTTTATAACTTGGGGTCAGGGAAGAAATTTCTACCCAAGACAGAAATTCTAGAACACACAAAAGAAAACAAAAATTTTACAATGAAAGATACCATGCTGCTGCTAAGTCACATCAGTCGTGTCCGACTCTGTGTGACCCCACAGATGGCAGCCCGCCAGGCTCCCCCGTCCCTGGGATTCTCCAGGCAAGAACACTGGAGTGGGTTGCCATTTCCTTCTCCAATGCATGAAAGTGAAGGCACTCAGTTGTGTCTGACTCTTAGTGACCCCATGGACTGCAGCCTACCAGGCTCCTCCGTCCATGGGATTTTCCAGGTAAGAGTACTGGAGTGGGTTGCCATTTCCTTCTCCAAAGATACCATAAGCAAGTAGTAACTGGTTGGAAGAAAGTAACTTCAACATACAAAACAAGGGACTTCGCTGCTGGTTCAGGATAAGGGTCTGTGCTCCCAATGCAGGGGGTCCGGGTTCCATTCCTGGTTGGGAAACTAAGATTCCACATACTGTAGCTAAGCCCATGCCCTGCAACTAGAGAAGTCTGTGTGCCACAATGAAGACCCAGAGCAGCCAAAATCAATTAAAAACAAATAATTCCTATTTTTTCTAATTTTCTATTTCTATAATTTCTTTTCTAAAGAAAGTTTTACTTAAAAAACAGTAAGAAAAATTCTAATAATCCAATTGAAAAAGACTATCAGTAGGCAATTCACCAAAGAAAAAAATCAATGATCAATAAATTTATGAAGGCTGCTCAGCCTCAGGACAGAAAAATGCAAATTAAAATGAGAAAAAAAAATTTTCCAGTATTTAGTATTAATAAAGATGTGAGGGGAACAAATTTTTTTGGCTGTGTCATGCAGCTTGTGCCATGTGGCTTAGTTCCCCAACCAGGGACTGAACCCAGGCCCTTGCAGGGGAAGTGCTGAGTCCTAACCGCTGGACTTCCAGGGAATTACCAACAGATGTTGTTTTATTTTCTTTTTTGAGACTATCATTGACCTCTTTTTAAATGAAATTTGGCAACAGCTACTGAAAAATGTGCAATGCCCTTTGACCGAGCAAGGACACTTTTAAGAATCTATCATATAAACTGCCCACACATTTGCACCAAAATATGTTCACTGATATGTTCATTGTAACATTATTTACAGTAGAAAAATTAGAAGTAATATAAATTTCTATTAGAAGTAGATATGATAATTCCCTTTATATTGTGGTACTCTATGAAGCCGTCAAAGAGAAAAATCAATATATGTGTCAACAGAAAGAGATTTCCAAGATCCTTATTATGTGTAAAAAGCAAGTAACAGAATAATGTAAGTGAATTTCATTTATGTAGTCCCTCCTCCACTGTATATGTGTGTATAGCATGTGTAAATACATAAGAAAATGACATGAAGGATACACATAAAATTGTGAACAGTTATTTTCTCTTTAAGGAGAATGGAATTGACCTAGGATAAAAGAAGTCTTTCATTTTCTACTTTATGTATCTCCCTTCTTATATATATATATTTCTTTTTACGTTACTAAGAGGAAATAAATATTGACATAATTATTTTCAGAAATGAGTCTAACAGTGATTTTTCTGTCACCACTCTATTTTTCTATATTTTCCAAATTTTGTACAGTTAGCTAGTATTCATTACATAATGGGAACACTTCTGTTAAAATGTGTGTGTGTTTGTCGCTCAGTCAAGTCTGTCTGACTGTTTGCAATCCCACAGCCTGCCAGGCTCCTCTGTCCATGGAATTCTTCAGGCAGGACTACTGGAGTGGGTTGCCATTTCCTTCTCCAGGGCATCTTCCTGATCCAGGGATCAAACCCAGGTTTCCTACATTGCAGGCAGATTCTTTACAGTCTGAGCCATCAGGGAAGCCCAGAATGATGGTACTACCTTAGAAACATAATGCTAATTGAAAGAAGTCAGTCATCAAAGACCACATATTATACTATTCTGTTTATATGAAATGTGCAATATAGGCAAATATAGGGACACCAAGTAGATTAGTGTTTGTTTAGGACTCTGGTAGTGTGGGGTGGGGAAGGTATTGGGAGTGACAGCTAGAGAGTACAGAATTTCCTTTTTCAGGTGACACAAATGTTCTGAAACTGATTGCGGGGATGACTGCACAACTTTGAGTGTACTAAAAACCATTTAACTGTACATCTTAAGTGGGTTTTGTATGTAAACTATGTCAATAAAGCTGTTACCAAAATATCTTTTAAAAAACAATGCTGATAACCATTTTATATATAACTAAGAAGTCCAATCCTTTGACCTACAGTTCTTAGCAAAGAGTGCATGTGCACTGTTCCTGGCGATGACTTCCCAGAACTGCTTTAGAGACATGATGGCCTATGATCATTCAAGCACCTGTCCGTCTGGTCAGATGCTGGGATTGCCAACAATCCTTGTTAAAGCATTCTTCCCTGACTCCAAGAATCAGACCAGTAAGATAGCCATTATTAACAATTAGTTCCTGGCACATCATAGGGATTAAAACTGGCTTCATGGCAAGTTTGTAGTTAAAAGAATTATCGTAAAAATAAAATAAAAATTATAGGTGACATTTATCAAGTGCATACTATGTACCAATCATTGTTGTAAATATTTTACATGTAAAACTGTTTATGTATGCTGAAGTTAAGAAAATTTTGTGTGGTTTAACAGCTCAATTCAAAATCTAATAAGTTCCTACTATGTGAGAGGCTGAAGCATGACAAAGATGAACCAACTACAAAAAAGTCACAAATTCTGAAATATCTGTTAAAGCGAGGTGGATGATCATATTCCCTTTTCTGCAATTCTGAAATCCAAAAAACTCTGAAAATCATAAATTCTTTTGATAACTCATTTGGCAACAAAAATTTGACCTGATCTGCTTATTGATAAACTTGTCTTTTTAGTGTGAATATTCATACATTTTGCTGCATATGTTAATGCTTGATTATACTGTTCTACCCCACACTCCACCAAGGTATTATGTAATATATTAGAGATTTCAGATCTCAGATTCTTATTCATATTTCACTTGTGAATAAATACACACATGTATTTAGTAGTTGCTTCTGCTTTAAAAGCACTGCTAAAGATGGCGCACTAAAAATAGATAATGTAACAGTCATGTGACAATGAGTTCTCATTCTCATTCTTTTTATTTATTATTTAAAATCAAATAACATACTTCAAAAACTTTATGCCATATCTTTCTTCCATTGGCTGTCATTCCGAAAAAATTGCAAGAGAAATTGTAGCAAAACATGTTTGTTCCTCCACGGAATATATAAACTAAAACTAAGTATACGGATCCCACATTAAATAGGATTAACTCAGCATAATAATCATCAATTAATAGTCACTGAATGTCACATAAATAATGTTTTAGGCACTATTAAAAAAATGACGAAAAATTTACCCAGAGACATACCAACAAGGAACACCAGTTTTTTAATATCTTTAAATTTTTTCTTTTATATTTATTCTATATCATAATGATGTGAATTAGATTGTATAGTAATGATTAGATTGTCATAGCTCATCACTCATGTGTTATTAAGATTTTGGAAATACCAAGTCACGTAGCAGTTCATTCAGGTTCAGGAGAACAGTTTGTTAGTTATTTTAAGGTCAGTTGCTCAGGAAAGTTTAGTGAGAAAACTGGAATTTAGAAAGATTCTGAAGCAGAGATGGTCGTTTATCAGCTATGGAATATCCAAAAGTAGGTTCTGATTGGGAATGCATTCTACTATTTTAAAATACTAAGAATCTAACTTTAAAGACTTAATAGTCTTTATTTTTTCTTAATGATTTCCTTTGCATTTCCAACTGAATCTCTTTGGGCAGTTATTGGGGAACAAATGAGTTAGCTTATCAAACAGGTCTTTAGTCTTTTGAATGCTTCTATGTCATAACTAAGGAAATAGAGTGCACTCTTTTAAGTTGTAGAAGAAACACTATTCAGTCGACCTAAGAAAGAATTGGAAATTTTTATTTGAGCTGAATTTGAGAAATAAAACCTGGGAAGTATATCTCAGAAAGCTCTGAGAACTATTCTACTTGTTATAAGTCAAGGCACAGTTTATATAGTTTTTTGAGACAGAAGGCTGTACATCAAATGACATATTATTAGTGACAATTTATATAATCCAGGTCTAAGTGTCATCATGGTAGGTTATGTGATCCGTTACAAGACCAAGAAGGAATGTTATCTTTTGAGTTGTCTTTTTGATGCTAGGCCAATGGTGCTCTTTAATGATTGAGCAGGTATTACTGCTGTTGAAAGAGATTTGGTTGATGCACAGTTGGGGAGAGAGGAGGCCAAAGGGCAGAGAATTCTTTTGTTTAGATTTTTCTTATCTTGCCTTATCTGTGAATTTTATTTCACAAAGTCAAAGGAAACTGTGTTCTTCTTTTTATAATTTCATTTACGTATTTATTTTTGGCTTTGCTAGGTTTTCATTACCATGCATGAAGCCTTCTCTAGTTGCAGTGAGCAGGGGCTACTCTCTAGCTGTTGTGTGCGGGCTTCTCATTTTGGTGGCTCTCTTGTGGAGCACAGGCTCTGGGATGCAAGGGCTTCAGAAGTTGAGGAGCTTGCGCTCAGTAATTGCAGCTTGCAGGTTCTAGAGCGTGGGTTCAGTAGTTGTGGCACATGGGCTTAGATGCCCTGCGGCATGTGGGATCTTCCTGGATCAGGGATGGAATCAGTGTCCCCTGCAGCGCAAGGGACTTTTAACCCAACTAGACCACCAAGGAAGCCTGAAGCTTTGTTCTTAATTTAACCAATGGCAATATAAAATCTGACAAAAGCAGCACTAAGATGATTTTATTAATCTACAGACTCAGTTTTTTCATGATGTGAAGTTGGATAAAAAGACTGCCAAAGTTATCTTAACAATAATAGAAATGACTGCTTTGGTTGCTACCAAACCAAACCAACTAACCAACCAAACAAACAAACCGAAACTGCTTTGAAGCTTTCGGAAACCTAGGGTAAACTCCCAAGTTTCCAGGCTCAAAAACTCTTGTTTGCTACTACCGTGTATATAAAGGCCACATTTACACACTCCACACTCCAATTACATAATCATTTTGGCTTAAGCTTACCATTTAATGAAACATATCACTACATGCCCTGAAAGTGTTAATAATACTCCAGATGAGCAATTTCTGACAGGGACAAATTTGTTATATGATTGGATAGTTTTTCATTTCTTTTTAATCACATTTAAAATATTTAATAATTAGCTAATTATTAAATTAGCTACATTGCTCATTTTAAAGATTTTAATTTAAGTAAGGTTTAAATTAAATATTAAATTATATAATTCTAATATAAAATCGAGTATTTTTGATTTATAAGAACCTTAGTCAAAATATTTTGCCTGGAGCTAATATCTTTACTACATTGGCATTATTATCCATATGCTACATAATGATGTGTAAGAAAATAGGTCAGTTACTTATATGTATAGGGAGATAGGCAGATAAATAGATAAAGATATCTGGCTAAGGTTATAAAGATATTTGGCAATCTGGTATAAGAACTCAAAAATTTCAGCTCCTCTATAATATAATGATTTAGCCCAATTTTAGACTGTAGATTCAGTTAGATGACATTTCCCCTCTTATTCAACACACACACACACACACACACACACCCTGACACAGCATGATTATAGAAAGAATATCAACCAAGATATAAGAATTACACTTTGATGCTTGCTTCTGCTTAAGTGTGATTCTGCTAAGTATCAGCTTTATGGGGCCCTGCATTCCCATTTGTTTCTTTTGATTTCTTAATTTGATTCTAAATCTTGGAACACATCATACGCTTTGACCAAACATGAGTGCTGTACCAACATTAGTATTACAAAGGGTATCCACTGAAAGTTAAATCACATTTTATATTTTAGTTGTTTAACTTTACAAGTAGCCACAAATAACTGTACTTTACTGTTAAGTATTCACTATGTGAGTTTATGCTACTTTGAACTGATGAAAATTATAAGATTTTAAATTATAACAATAAAACTAGACTACTTCACTTTTGGGGTGACAGTATTGTCTTATCTGCCCAGTTATAGTTTGAACTTACTCAAGTAAAATTAATCCAAGGATGTCAAGAAAACATTTACAATATATTCAAAAAATTATAGCAATGGTATAATTCATAGTCTCTACAGGCACTATAAAAATACTTACATTAATCTAGAAAGGTACTAGTATTTAAACATTCAAAGAGGCACAAATACCACATTCAAACATGATTTTTGATTGAATTAAGTCTCGTGGGATTTTCTTGCCTAACATTTCCACTTTAGAGGAGTGGAGTTTCAGGGTAACAGTCTATAGAAATATATCAAGCCAAGAACTGTGCCAGGTCCATGAAAGCATACACCTTTGCTCCTTCTGTGTGGGAGGGAAGGAAGATAACATGGGAAAAATTCTCATCCATTGTAAATATAATAATTGTATGCCCATCAGCAGTTGATATTGATCTCACATTTGTATAATTCTTTCTCCACTCACAAAACTTTTCTACATGATTCACTGGATTCCCAAAATAATTCCATGAAATACAATTAATGAGGTCATTAATTAGCCTTGTTTTACAGATGAGAAAACTAACAGAAGTTAAGCTACTTACTCATATATGAATGCTGGAAAGCAAAGGCAAGCTTAGAACCAGGTTTTCTGATTTCTCATTAAATATTCTTTCTACTATACAAATTTGGTTTTCAAACAAATAAAGCAACTACAGTTAAACAGTAAAGACCTTATGATTCCAAAAAGCAGTTTCTTTGTGATCAAGAATGGTTTACAGAACAGAATAGAAATGTATATTATAAAATATTTGACATTGGCATAAAAACGTCCCTTCCAGGACGGGGATTTAATTAACAAGTTAAAAACTAGGAAGCTCAAACATTATCTTATAGCCTTAACTCATTATTTTATTTTTACTTTTACTGATGATGAATGTTATTTCAAACATCTAGTCAATTTTTCTTGCCCCCCAAAATGAATGTTATTTCAAACATCTAGTCAATTTTTTTTGCCCCTACACTTTCCTTGTATTGAAAATGGGTAAATTTGGAAATTCACTTGAACATAAAAAGCAATTATTAAAAATATTCTACACTTACCTATATTGATAATTTTGACAATAGCTCAAGGTAGACCGGATTTACTTTCTTTGAAAATGTCATCAGTATGTAAATTCATTTTTCTTATCTTATTAAGGACAGTATACTATAAAAACAAAACATTTGCTGATAGTGATCCTTCATTTTGATTTTTATAAATATTTATAATAAAATATTTTGCTGAGATCCTTAGATGTCTCTATAAAACATAAAATTTTCAGGAGCAATAAATGAGAGAATAAAAATTAATATAAAACTTATCTTTTCATGTTCAAGCAAAATTTAGGGAGAATATTTCAGAGAATGGTTACAAACCTGCCACCTTAAGCAAGAAATTGTTATTTTAGGCCTAGTTAATAACTCTGAGATTGTTTACTTTGTAAATGAACAGTGCACTTTTAAATCCACTTTACTATTTAATATTAATTAATGCTAGAGAATGTAATTCCTGATAAAATCTTTTCAATAGATTATATGTGTGCATAAAACATCCATTTCAAACTATCAAGAAACACGAGTAATATTGACATATTTGGATATTATGGTCAGTTATATGCTAACAAAATGAGAATGAAGGCAATTATGTAGACACTCCAGTTTCCAGAAAATGTTGTCTGCTTTGCTTGATAATTTAGCAAAATACCAATTTGGTAGTTTAACAAGTTAGCATATTGCTCTGAATTAAATACCTTACAAAACAGCATTAGCATGGGTTTATAACTTTTTAAAATACTTTCATCATATCATTCTGTTGTTAATGTTGGTATTTATCCTGAAATGACACCCAATCTGTTCTTAATTCTTTGGCATGTTTAAAGTCAGCAGAAGCACTCTTTCCTGGGCTTTACTGCTTCCTCAGAAGAATGCACGGTATTTGGAACAAAACCACTTTTAACCCCTTCCCAGCCATCCTGAATACAAATCTCTCCCCTTTTAATAAGTTCATATATGTCTCTTGTCAAGATAGTGAAGGATTCCTCAACATTCGTAGCATCTTTTGCTGAGGTTTCTATATACTTCATACCACAGTCTGCTGACAGTTTTTCAGCTTCTTCCCTTGTAACTTGACGTTTTGAAGCTAAATCACATTTATGTCCCACTAGCAGAAATACAATCTGAAATGGCTGTACGTGCATTTTTGCTTCTTCCAGCCAATCTTTCACATGTTCAAAAGATCGTCGGTTAGTAATGTCAAATACTAAAAATCCACCAACCGAGTTGCGGTAGTAAGATCGAGTTATTGATCTGAAAAATAAATAGAAAAAAAGGTTGTAAAAGGACAACTTGTTCTATTTCAAACAATGTAGCACCATAACAAAATCTGAAGATACTTTAAATGTGATTTAACTAGAGTTTATAAATCAAATATGCAGTGTCTCAAGTGAACAAAAAAATTCTATGAAACTAATACGCAAGCCAGTTTCATCCACTGACAATATTAAAGTAGGTATTTTTAGATAGACAAATAAGCACTTATATGTCATCTCACACTCAGGATTACTTATTTTTAAATATCTGATAGGATAATTATCACATTACCGTGATTAAAAGTATGTATACAGAAAGTTTTGGTTCAGGGCAGAAGTTGCAATGATCTTAAGAATCTTTTCCTATCATTTAGGTCAACAAGCTACTCCTTATATCAGTCAAGGAAGAAGAAACGAGGGCAAACTCGTCATGTCAGTTAGAGGTTTAGTCCTGGGATAGCCATTATCTGTTCAAGAAGCAGGAAATTGTTCAGACACGGGATATGAATCTGAGATGTATGTACTAATGATTGTTGGCCTCTACAGATCTAGTCTCTGCTCTCCCGGCCTCAGAAAGCCAACCTTTACAGAAGCTTTCTCAAACCCCTTTGCCCTCTGGGCTGCAGTGGGGTTCAGCTAACGGGAGGGGGGTCTGCTGGAGACTGGAGGAAAGGGAGGACAGGGTGTTTACCCCTCCCTTTGTCTCTGTCGGGATTCCCTGGTGGCTCAGAGGTTAAAGCACCTGCCTGTAATGCAGGAGTCCTGGGTTCAATCCCTGGGTTGGGAAGATCCCCTGGAAAAGAAAATGGCAACCCACTCCAGTATTCTTGCCTGGAGAATCCCATGGATGCAGGAGCCTGGTGGGCTACAGTCCACGGGATCGCAAAGAGTCGGACACGACCGAGCGACTTCACTTTCACTTTGTCTCTGCCAGGCTGTGATTTGGTAGTGGTTGTTTTCTTCTGCTTCTGGTTGAGGTTGCTGTTGGGTAGTCCCTCTCCCACGGCTCTGCCTCTCAGCAGGTTCTGGCAGTCTACTTCCCTTTCCCTGCCCGTCTGGGCAGGTCATTATAGCTTCCCACTGAATGCTTCACCATTCTTTGTTGGTGCCCTTGACTTGGCCCACATTTCTGGAAATAGTCATCTTCATTAAACTCTTTGCAGTTAACCTTTCAAGTGTGCCATCTGTTTCCTGACTAAATCAAGAGGCAAGATGGCAAGGCCATACATTTTGTATTTTTTGCCTTTATGTATGTTGTTTTCTCTACCTAGAATGTCTTTTACATTTTCTTTGCCTAGCAAACTCCCATTTATTCTTTAGAGAATCAGTTAAAAAATCCTATCATATAAAAAGCCTTCCTTGTCACTGTCTTCTCCTCCTCTACCTCTCTTAGGTATTTCTCTAATAACTCCATCGAACCTTTGGCATACTGCCATTATTTATCAATTTTCATAATGTATTGATTGGATTTGTTGGTATGTCTTCTACTTAATGAAGACATAGCAACAAATATGTTTTCTGGAGAGCTAAACATATTCCATCTATGTATCTAATTGCCTGACAAGTGATAGATGTACTTTAATATTTGTTGTATTGGATTAATTAATCTTATTGGAGAGGGAACATGTTAAATGTTGTATGAGCCAGAGATCACAGAAGTGTCTCAGCTCCCAAGTTGTCAGTGATTTTTTTTTTTTTTGGTCAAGCCACGTGGCTTGCAGAATCTTAGTTCCCTCGTGGTGGTGGTGGTTTAGTCATTAAGTTGTATCTGACTCTGCAACCCCAAGGACTGTGGTCAGGCCAGGCTCCTCTGTCCATGGGATTTCCCAGGCAAGAACACTGGAGTGGGTTGCCATTTCCTTCTCCAGGGGATCTTCCCAATCCAGGGATTGAGCCCGCATCTCCTGCTTGGCAGGCAGATTCTTTACCATTGAGCCACCTGGAAAGTCCTTAGTTCCCTGACCAGGGATCAAACCTAGGACTCCTGTAGTGGAAGCATGGAGTCCTAAACACTGCACTGTTAGGGAATTACCCAAGTTGTCAGTGATCTTAAGCATTTAGATCATCCTTAAGCAAGTGTTCATTCTGTTACTTGCCTGAGGCACCATCCAGGGATTGAGCCTGCATCTCCTGCTTGGCAGGCAGATTCTTTACCATTGAGCCACCTGGAAAGTCCTTAGTTCCCTGACCAGGGATCAAACCTAGGACTCCTGTAGTGGAAGCATGGAGTCCTAAACACTGCACTGTTAGGGAATTACCCAAGTTGTCAGTGATCTTAAGCATTTAGATCATCCTTAAGCAAGTGTTCATTCTGTTACTTGCCTGAGGCACCAAAGATATTTGCGAAGGGTCAGTAACTTTACATACCTTCTTTATCCTTATTGCTGAAATCACAGCTCAGTTCAGAGTCTGGATACCACAAGTACAATTTGTTGAAGAAAGATTACCTCCCCTCTGCATATCTCCTGCCTGTCCTTCTCCTTGGAATTCCTAATAGAGAGGCTCTTAAGTGACTGCTTAAAAAAACCTCTTTCAAAGACTACTGTATCATACAGTTGGAGACAGTAAGAAAAAACTCCCCCTATCATTGTGTGAGTGCTAAGTTGCTTCAGTCATGTTCAACTCTTTGTAACCCTATGGACTGCAGTCCACCTGGCTGCTCTGTTCATTGGATTCTCCAGGCAAGAATACTGGGGTAGGTTGCCATACCCTTCTCCAGGGGATCTTCCAGACTCAAGGACGAAACTGCAACTTCTGCATTTGTAGGTGAGCTCTTTACCACTAGTACAACCTGGGAAGCACACTCCTATTACCACTGGCAGGATATAAATAATGCAGTTCATTTAAGTTGTTGCTGTTCTTTTCTAATTTTGAGGGATAACGAATTTGTTATTGTTTTGCTGCTCATCTATATACACTGGAATTTAGGCAGATGTGCAGGCCTCCCCAGGTGGCGCTAGTGGTAAAGAACCCACCTGCCAATGCAGGATACCTAAGAGACAGGGGTTTGATCTCTGGGTCTGGAAGATCTCCTTGAGGAGGGAATGGCTATCTACTCCAGTATTCTTGCCTGGAGAATCCCACGGACAGTGGAGCCTGGCAGGTCAAGGTCCATAGAGTCACAAAGAGTCGAACACAACTGAAGTGACTTAGCACGTAGTATTTTAAGAGAAACCTAAATAAGGCTGATATTAGACTGAAAGCTTTCACTTACTCAGAACCAAGTCTGTATTACTCCCCCTTCGCCAATTAATTTACTACCAGTATAATTTAAGACAATATGCCTTTTAAAAACAATTTTATTTATTTAGTTTTATTGTTTACTTTTGACTCTGCTGGGTTTTTGTTCCTGCATGTGGCTTTCTCTAGTTGCAGCAAGTCGGGACTGGAGTGGTGCACGGGCTCCTCGTTGTGGTTCTTTATCTTGTTGCTGAGCATGGACTCTAGGGTACATGGGCTTCAGTAGTTGAGGCATGTGAGTTCCGAAGCTGCAGCTCTTGAGCTCCAGAGCACAGGCTCAACAGTTGTGGCACGTAGGCTTAGTTGCTTTACAGCACCTGGGATCTTCCTGGGTCAGGGATCGAAACTGTGTCTCTTCAGTGAGCAGGTGGATTCTTTGAGCCACCAGGGAAGCCCAAACCAACATGCTTTTGTGGTTAAAAACTCAACACTGTTTAGGATTGGAGGACACATGTGCACCCGTGGCTGACTCATGTTGATGTATGGCAAAAACCACCACAATATTGTAAAGCAATTAGCCTCCAATTAAAACAATTTAATTAATTAAAAAAACTCAACACTGAAATGCTTGTCTATTAGGCAGAGGCATGTCTTACACTGTAGGAAATGCTACATATTCTAGCACTCTGTATTTAATTTTGAAAACATATTTGGAATACTGCCTGGCAAATCATTCCATAGAATAAAATAATAGCAAAATATATGTAACATATTCTATAAAACAGCCCTTATTAATAATTAGTTGAAATAAAAGGCCTCAATAGGACATCTGCCTTTTTCAATATAATAACTTGATCTCCAGTTTGTATCTGGATATTAGATTTAGAATTCTGGTATAGTTAGGCTTCAAATTCAGAATTAGTTGTCCTAAGAAGTAGGGTTTTCCCTAAAATAATTGGGTATCCCTGCTGTCAATTATTTAGGGGAAGAGACAAGCCTCAAGACTGAAAAATAGAACTTGAGAACCAGGTCTTACAGAGATGATGAAGGGGCATCTATCTTTCTCTGGAAGTTCCTCTCTTGGGTTGAGACACCTAGGTCTTCAGAATGTCTTAAAGGTGTTTTAAGGAGGCAGGGAATAAACCCTAAAAGAACTAGGTAGATAGGTCTTCCTTAAAGAATCCAAGAGTTGTAAGGAATGAAGAGTAACAATTTTTTTTAAGCAACATCTTTTGCATGTTATTTTATATCTATTTCCTTCTGGGCTTTGAAAGTCTCATTGAATGAATAAATGATTTAAAGAAAGCCTGGGGAAGGTTTCACTGGACAATTACAGGCACAAGATTTTAGAATACAGACATGCCCTCTTTGTCAAGAGCTATTATGCTTTTGAGAAATAGTTCTTGGCTTAAAACCTGGCTTTGATAGAGATTAACAAACAACAGGTGTCCGTGCAATCCGAGTGCTCATCAAGAGCTAGGTGTTCTGATTCACAGGCAGGAACTATGTCATCAAACAGAAGTCATATATACAGGCAGGAATAGAGGTGGAACCTGAGGGGGCCTGGAGCAACACGGCTCACACATCCAGCATGTTTACTTCTGCAACACCCTCTCAACCTATGGGCTTATGTGGATTTCCCCTATAATCAGAGGAAAAAAAATTCAAGTCTGCCTTACAGATGGCTTTAAATAATATGTTTGCATCAGTTAATTCCACTCAGTACTGGAAAGGAGAAATCCTTCCATTTCTTCCAAAGGAGAAATCCTCCATAAAGAGGAACTTTTACCAGAGGAAGAGATGGAGAGATGTATGTTAAGGACCTACATCAATTCATGAGCAGAGGCTAAGGGTTAGGTATGTTGGAAAAAACAAAACCAGAAGATTGATAATAAGGATATTTGGGATGTGTGGATGGGTTTTGAGTATGCAAATACTGTATCCAATGTGAATATTTACCAAAAGCCTCCTCTGTGAAGGAGTTCTTAATAATCGGCTAAACAAAATGTCCTGTCCTACACTCATCAGTCAGTATTTTTATCCTATTTTGGACTCAAAGTGATCGTGGTAGCAGGCTGACTGGGCTCAACAGAGACTTTCTCGTATCTCAACTTTAATAGCTTAATACTCAATTTTCTAGCAGTTAATGGTATCTTGAATATGGTATCTTACCTGGGAAAACCATCAAAAAGGGGACACTGATATGTTCTCACTGTAAAAGACATTTAACGTGGACTCAAGCCATGCTACCACCACCATCCATGAATTTATGGAATGCCTTATACAAAGTCATGCTATCTCATACTTTGCTACTGAAACAAAAGGTTTCAGTTAACAGAGGAAGAAATGGGCTGATTCCATAAGATTCGATGATCTTCTATCGCCTAGAGGCATACACCTATAAAACTGTGGAATGGGTTATTAAGATCCAATTATGTTAACAGATACACACACACACACATATAATAGATAAACAAAAAGTTTATCTATTTGTTTAGATAAACTTCCCTGGTGGCACAGTGGATAAGAATCTGCCTGCTATGCAGGGGACATGGGTTCAATCCCTGGTCCAGGAAAATTCCACATGCCGAGCAGCAACCAAGCCCATGTGCCACAAGTACTGAGCCCACATGCAACAACTACTGAGCTCATGTGCTCGGCAACAAGAGACACCACTGCAACGAGCAGCCTGTGTGCTGCAACAAAGGGTAGCCTCTGCTTGCCACGACTAGAGAAAGCCTGGGCAAAGCAACAAAGGCCCAGCACAGCCAAAAGTAAACAAAATATTCAATATGCATTACAATAATCTAAGTGGAAAAGAATCTGAAAAAGAACACACACAAAACCCCCACCCCACCCCCTCCGACACACACACATAAAAAAACTGAATCGACTTGCTGTACACCTGAAACTAACACTGTAAATCAACTTTAATTTAAAAAAAGATTCAGTTACGCTCATGCCCAGGAGTTGACACCCTGTAAAATTTTAGCATGATCCTTCAGGATGTATATGTTCTAAGCTAGTGAGGAATATAGTAGGTAGCGATTTTTTTCCCCATAAAAAGATGCTGTGGTCTGGGAAACAAAGGGTAAAAGTGGGGTGATGGTACCTTTTACAATTACACTTAATGAGGCACTAACATTTTTTGTTGCTTCTAATCTCTGTGACTCTGAACTCTGCTGATATAAAGGTTTTAGCATCCAAGGGAGAAACGCTTTCACTAGAGAAACTCGTGACACTTCTATTGAATTTGTAGCTGAGACTGCCAACTGTCCATTCAGGGTTTCTTATGGCAATGGGTGAAAAGGCAAAAAAAGGGGCAGCAGTATCATGGGGACCACACTGGCCTCTAATGGTTCTCACCCTGGGATCTTTGGGTTCATTCCAAGCCTGGTCCCCAGCTATCCTGTCAAGGCTCTGTGACTCAGACATAAAGATCTGATTGATAGATGCTACAGATATTTTGTAGGAAAGAATGATGCAAAACAAAGTTACAAACATAAACTTTCAACATAGCTTTATGAAGCCAAAATTCATTCATTAAAAAAAATTGTGGTAAAAAAACATGAGATTTACTCTCTTAACAACTTTAAAGTATACAGTATTGCTAACTCTAAGCACAATGTTGTACAACAGATTCTCTAGAACTTTTTCATCTTGCATGACTGATACTTCCATTCTCATTGAATAGCAATTTCTTATTTCCTACTCTCTCCCCCATGCCCAGCCCTAACAACCACCATTCTGCTTTCTGCATTTGTGAGTCTGACTTCTGCAAATACCTCATATAAGTGGAATCATGCAGTATTTGTCCCTCTGTGACTGGCTTATTTTGCTGCAGGAAAATGGGGAGCAAGAGGACAGTCATGTCCCAGGTCTCAGGTGAGTCCCTGAGACAGGCCACCAAGTAAGTGTCCTTGGCAGGGAAGAATTCAAGAGTAAGCCATAGTAAAGTGAAAACAAGTTTTTCTGGGAGATACACACTACAGAGATGAAGTGTGGGCCATCTAAAAAGTCAAGAGGCCCTGTATAAATGGGGTGATTAGTTTTTATGGGCTGGGTAATTACATATGCTAACAAGTAGGAGGATTATTCCAATTCTTTCAGGGAAGGGACAAGGATTTCCAGGAGCTGGACCACTGCCCACTTTTTGGTCTTTTATGGTCAGTTTGGGAATTTTCATGGCACCTGTGGGTATGTCATTTAGCATGCTGCTGCTGCTGCTGCTGCTAAGTTGTTTCAGTCGTGTCCAACTCTGTGCGACCCCATAGACGGCAGCCCACCAGGCTCCACAGTCCCTGGGATTCTCCAGGCAAGAACACTGGAGTGGGTTGCCATTTCCTTCTCCAATGCATGAAAGTGAAAAGTGAAAGTGAAGTCGCTCAGTCGTGTCCGACCCTCAAAGACCCCATGGCCTGCAGCCTACCAGGCTCCTCCGTCCATGGGATTTTCCAGGCGAGTAGGGTGCCATCGCCTTCTCTGATTTAGCATGCTACTATATAACAATGAGCATATAATGAGGCTTAACGTCAACTGGAAGTCAAATCTTCTGCAATCTTGGGCCTAGCTGGTTCTAACCAGTTTATGTCATCTCCTTAATGACTATGTCATTGTTTTAAAGATTGTGACCTGCCTACTTCTCTCCTGTCTCAATTTCACATATTAATACACAATGCTCCCAAGATTCATCCTTATTGTAGCATATGACAGGGTTTCTTTTTCTTTTTTATGGCTGAATGATTTTCAATTGTATGTATATACCACATTTTCTTTATCCATTCATCTCAAAATTTATTCCTACATGTATATTTACTTTAGAATAGAAAAGGAAAAAGGTTGTCTTGTTTATTAAACATTTTAAACTGTTTAATCATCTTCTCTAATTTCTTTTCCTGAAATATATATAGACAAATTAAATTGAGAGCACTGGAGTTTGCTTCCATTTATAGAGTTACTTAATATATGGGCAATGCAACCAAGTGTGAATGAGATCTTATATTTTATTATTATGAACTTTATAGGATGTGCACTAGCCTCTTACAAAAGCAACAAAACATGCAGCACTTGCTGACTTTACTTGGATAAAATGAGCCAGTTGTTCCATTCTGGAAAGGCCCTTCCTGTGGCTTTGCCAATTGCCAAACAGGCATTTGGAAGATGGAAGTACTTTGATGTCAAAAGGATGTTGGCAGCAAGCAGCCTACAAATGCAATAGCTTTGGGAGTGCCTTTTTTCACCATGACATTACATTCCTATTGCCCTTCTGGGAATAGTCATTGTGTTGATGCTTTATTTACCTGCTTCACTTGCCTTGTAATCCAGGCCCTTAGGACTGCTTTCAAGAGACCAAAACACATCTCCCCCTCTCCTCTTATTATTACTGACTTTAATCGTCCCTGCTCTTGCCTCCTGAAATGTGTTAAGTTGCTTCAGTAGTGTCTAACTCTTTGCAACCCCATGGACTGTAGCCCGCCAGGCTCCTCTGTCCATGGACTTCTCCAGGCAAGAATACTGGAGTGGGTTGCCGTTCCCTTCTCCATGGGATCTTCCTGACCTAGGAATTGAGCCAGGGTCTCCTGCATTACAGGAAGATTCTTTACCGTCTGAGTTACCAGGGATGACTTCTGAAACTTGGGGCTTATAACTTAGGATATCTTTTTTCATACATATAAATATTAAAATTCTCTTTCTTTATATAATTCCAAGGTCTTTTCATCAAAAATCAAATTTGTGGTTGGAGGCTATATGTAATATTGACAATACCCAATGGCCACATTCTCTCTTTGAATATGGGAATTAATTCTCCTGTGACCATCTTTTTCTTTTTTTTCCCTTTTACCACAGATCATCATTTTATGATAGTGAGGTTTTCTTATCACCCTCCCCCCCAGAATGCTCTGTTCACCTTGTATCCTCTATTTTCCTCTGTAGTAATTAACCCATTCTAATGTCTATATAATTTTTCCAACTTATTTGGTTATAGCCTGTCTCCCCTCATTAGAAAATAAGCTGCACAAGAGCAAAGATTTTTTTCATTTTTTGGTGCATTGTATCCTAGTGTCTAAAACAAAAATGGGCATGTGTGAGGCCTATTGCAAGTTGAAAATAAATAATCAACTGAATTAGTAAGTTCAGACTCTGTAAGGCTATCTCCAGGCAGCATGCAAATAATAAGCAAATGGGAGACTAACAGAGGCAAATATAAAAGAGCTTATCTCCTTTTGATATTTATAGTGGGGATTCATGAAATAGGCCAAATAACAAAGAGGAGAAGAGGGCTGAATAGTAGCACACACTATAAACATATAGGTTAAATCATTCACCTTTTCTAAAGAACTACTGTATTTAAATTGGTAGTAATTAAAATTGTCCTCTGTAATGGATTCTAGATGGTAGACATGTCACGTGAAAATCCAAATAATTTATTTAGAAATTAATGAGAAATGTTCTAGCTTCACCATGTGTCTGTAAGGTAATAATGAAAGATGCTTATTTTCCATTTGGTACGGTACCAAAAAGTGTAGAAAAGACTAGCACTTATTCTGACACTTTCTGGCATCCTTTTGCAGAACAAAAATGAGATGATGACAGCGTTTCGTGATATTTGATCTTCCTTGTAACATAATGCATTATGTGATTTAATGTAAGTAAAGAACATTTTCTCTTGGGTTATAGTCCTCCTACCATTTTGTGACTTCTGTTTCCATATGACTCTCTCACTCAATATTGCTTCATTTCATGTGGCTTTGTATATCTCTCCACATTTTATAATTTATGTTAGTGTTTATCCTTTTCTCATTTCATTCTATATCTGA
Organism: Connochaetes taurinus; assembly: GCA_006408615.1. Taxonomy (NCBI): domain Eukaryota; kingdom Metazoa; phylum Chordata; class Mammalia; order Artiodactyla; family Bovidae; genus Connochaetes; species Connochaetes taurinus. Next base: position 53,198 of record SJXO01005982.1, read on the forward strand.
AATTATGCAGCTTTTATTTTCAAGAAATTAGAATAGGTTGTTCTTTTCTATTCTTTTTTTAAATTCATGTTTTCATCAAAGTTAACTGCATACTTATAGAACATCCTTATTTTTCCCATTCCCCAAACCTGCCAATACTGTATCATTATATCATAATTGTAGAAAGATCATTTCTTGGCATTTGGTTATTCTGACCATGTAAACTTTTCAGTGCTGAGCCCCGAAACAAACTATGATTTCTTTTCCTTAGAGTCAATAATTACCTTGCATATTAATCAAGATAGACCAGACTATGCTACAGTAAGAAATAACCCACCTCTCGATAGGAAGAAGATTAAAAAAAAAAAATCTAGACTCTATTTTAAAACTATTACATGTGAGTTCTGCTCAAATTTATATGATTCTAAGTGCAAGAGGGAAAGGAAATATATTCCTCCGATGTGTCCAGAGGAAAAGAAGCATCAGATAATGAGTGAGCCCTCTCTACTACATTTTTCCCTCTTCTTTTTTTATTGCTAAACTTTCCATGCAAGCCTCAATAATCCAACCCCAAACTCTGCCAGTTGCCATCTTTTAGAAAGTTCATTCCTGTTAGCTTATCTGTCAATTTCACCTTCTTGAGGATTCTCTCCTACAATCTTCTGCCCTGCTTCAATCAATCTGGCCTGGTTGTCCTTGGTATCTGGGGCAGAGAAAGCATCCTGATCTCCCTTCACCATTTTCTAGGGCATTTCCTTTGCTTTTCTTTAGAAATAAATCTCCTGTGCCTCATAGCCCATGTCTTCATTCATAGTTCATTCTTTTACATGCAAGTGTGTGCTTGTCTGTGTTTATATACATAGAGAGAGAGAGAGCACATCTTCAAGTACCTTCCTAAAAAAGATGCACGAGGGAGACTGGTTTAAGATGGCAGAGTAAAAGGATGGGTGCTCAAGTCCTCCTGTGAGTGCACCAAAATTGCAACTAGCTGTTGACCAACCATCAACAGGAAGATGCTGGAACCCACCAAAAAAAAGATAGCCCATAACCAAAGACAAAGGAGAAGCCACAACAAGATGGTAGGAGGGGCACAATCATGATCAAATCCAATCCCATACCCACCAGGTGGGAAACCCACAAATTAGAGAACAATATTACCAAAGAAGTTCTGCCACTGTTGTGAAGGTTCTGAGCCCTATGTCAGGCTTCCCAGCCTGGGTATCCAGCAAAGGGACTAGAAGTCTCCAGTGAAGCTGATTTTGAAGGCCAGCAGGATTTGATTACAGGACTCCCACAGGACCAGGGGAAACAGAGACTCCACTCTAGGAGGGCACACACACACAAATCTTGGCTGCCCCAGGGCCCAGGGGAAAGGAGCAGTGACCCCACAGGAGACTGAACCACATCGACTTGTTAGTGTTTGAGGGTCTCCTGCAAGTTGTGGATCAGCAGCGGCTCGCTGCGGGGGTGGGGGCACTGGCAGCAGCAGTCCTAGGAGGTGCCCCTTGGTGTGAGCCCTCTTGGAGGCTGCCAGTAGTCCTACCATGGCAGCTTCTCAGGTGGCTCTACTGGTAAAGAGCCTGCCTGCCAATGAGAGAGACAGAAGAGACGTGGGTTTGATCCCTGGGAAGATCACCTGGAGGAGGATATGGCAACCCACTCCAGTTTTCTTTCCTGGAGAATCCCATGGACAGAGGAGCCTGGTGGGCTACAGTCCATGGGGTTGCAAAGAGTAGGACATAAGTGAAGTGACTTAGCATGAACGCATGCATGCAGGGCTTTTAGACTCCAGGGCTGGGTAACCTCAGGCCAAACTAATAAGGAGGGAGTGCAGCCCCACTCATCAGCAGATAATTGGATTAAGAGCACAGCCCTGTCCACTACAGCAAGACCCAGTTTTTCCCACAATCAGTACCTCCCATCAGGAAGCTTGCACAAGTGATATTAACAGTGATAAAAGGGAAGAACCTACAATCAATCAGGAAGCTTAGCCTCATCCACCAGAGGGCAGACAGAAGAAGCAAGAAGAACCATGATCCCATTATGGTTAGAACAAAAACCTCATTACAGAAAGTTAATCAGGATGAAAAAGCGGAGAGTTATGTCCCACATGAAGGAACAAACCCCCCAAAAAACAACTAAATGAAATGGAGATAAGCATTCTTCCAGAAAAAGAATTCAGAATAATGATAGTGAAGATGATCCATGATCTCAGGAAAAGAATGCAAAGGATGGAAGAAATGTTTGCCAAAAACCCAGAAGAACTATCAAGAACAAACAGAGATGCATAATACTAGAAGGAATCAATAGCACAATAACTGAGGCAGAGGAACAGATAAGTGACCTGGAAGACAAAATGAAGAAATCATGGCCGCAAAACAAAATATTACAAAATAAACAACAACAAAAAGAGATGAAGACAGCATAAGAGACCTCTGAGACAACATTAAATGCACCAACATTCATATTTATAGGGGTCCCAGAAGGAGAAGAGAGAGAGAGAAAGGACCTGAGAAAATATTTGATGAGATAATCAGCTGAAAACTCCCCCAGCATGGGAAAAGAAATAGTCAGCCAAGACCAGGAAATGCAGAGTAAGATAGACCCAATGCAGTAAAGACAGACCCAAGAAGGAACATGCTGAGACACATAGTGATCAAACTGATAAAAATTAAAGACAAACTATTAAAAGAAATAAGAGAAAAATGACAAATAACATATAAGCCAACTCCCATAACTTTCAGCTGATTTTTCAATAGAAACTCTCTAAGCTGGAAAGGAATAGGATGATATATTAACAGTGATAAAAGGGAATAACCTACAATCAAGAATACACTACCCAGCAAGACTCACCTTCAGATTTGATGGAGAAGTTAAAAGCTTTCCAGACAAGCAAAAGTTAAGAGAATTCAGCACCACCAAACCAGCTTTACAATAAATGCTAAAGGCACTTTTCCAGGCAGGAAACACAAGAGAAGGAAAAGAAAAAATAAACTCCAAACAATTAAGAAAACGATAATAGGATCATATATATCAATAATTACCTTAAATGTATAATCACGATGGTGTGACCACTCACCTAGAGCCAGACATCCTGGAATGTGAAGTCAAGTGGGCCTTAGAAAGCATTACTACGAACAAAGCTAGTGGAGGGGATGGAATTCCAGCTGAGCTATTTCAAATCCTGAAAGATGATGCTGTGAAAGTGCTGCACTCAATATGCCAGCAAATTTGGAAAATTAAAGCTCAGCATTCAGAAAACTAAGATCATGGCATCTGGTCCCATCACTTCATGGCAAATAGATGGGGAAACAGTGGAAACAGTGTCAGACTTTATTTTGGGGGGCTCCAAAATTACTGCAGATGGTGACTGCAGTCATGAAATTAAAATATGCTTACTCCTTGGAAGGAAAGTTATGACCAACCTAGATAGCATATTCAAAAGCAGAGACATTACTTTGCCAACAAAGGTCCATCTAGTCAAGGCTATGGTTTTTCCAGTGGTCATGTATGGATGTGAGAGTCGGACTGTGAAGAAAGCTGAGCGCCAAAGAATTGATGCTTTTGAACTGTGGTGCTGGAGAAGAATCTTGAGAGTCCTTTGGACTGCAAGGAGATCCAACCAGTCCATTCTAAAGGAGATCAGTCCTGGTTGTTCATTGGAAGGACTGATGCTAAAGCTGAAACTCCAATACTTTGGCCACTTCATGCGAGGCGTTGACTCATTGGAAAAGACTCTGATGCTGGGAAGGATTGGGGGCAGGAGGAGAAGGGGACGACAGAGGATGAGATGGCTGGATGGCATCACCAACTCGATGGTCATGAGTTTGGGTGGACTCTGGGAATTGGTGATGGATAGGGAGCCCTGGCATGCTGCAATTCATGGGGTCGCAAAGAGTAGGACATGACTGAGTGACTGAATTGAACTGAACTGAACTGAACCTTAAATGTAAATGGATTAAATGCACCAGCCAAAGACATAGACTGGCTGAGTGGATACAAAATAAGACCCTATATATGCTGTCTACAAGATACCCACCTCAGACCTAGGGTCATTTACAGACTGAAAGTAAAGGGATGGGAGAAAGTATTTCATGCAAATGGAAATCAAAAGAAAGCTAGAATAGCAATACTCATATCAGACAAAATAGATGTTAAAACAAAGACGGTTATAAGAAAAATGAAGGACACTACATAATGATCAAGGAATCAATCCAAGAAGATATAACCATTATAAATATATATGCACCCAACACAAGAGCACTCCAATTATAAGGCAAATACTAACAACCATAAAGGGAGAAATCAACAGTAATACAATAATTGTGGACCACTTTCATCAATGGACAGATCATCCAGATAGAAAATTAATAGGGAAACACAGGCCTTACATGGCACTTTACACCTGATGCACTTAATTGGTATTTACAGAGGATTCCATCCAAAAATAGCAGGCTACACATTTTTCTCAAGTGCACAAGAAAGGTTCTCCAGGATTCACCACATGCTGGGCCACAAGGTAAGCCTTGGTTAGTTTAAGAAAACTGAAATCATATCAGGCATCTTTTCTGATCACAATGCTATGAAATTAGAAATAGAAGGACTGATGCTAAAGCTACAATACTTTAGCGACCTATAACCAAAGAATCCCACTCCTGGGCATATGTCTGGAAAAAACATGGTCCAAAAGGATACATGCACCCCAATGATCATTGCAGCATTGTTTACAATAGCCAAAACATGGGAGCAACCTAAATGCCCAACAACAGAGGAATAGATAAAGATTTGGTACATATAAAAAAAGGAATATTACTCAGCCATTAAAAAGAATTAAATAATGCTATTTGCAGCAACATGTATGGACGTAGAGATTGTCATACTGAGGGAAGTAAGTCAGACAGAGAAGGAGAAATATCATATGACATTCTTTAATGTAGAATCTAAAAAGAAATAACACAAATGAACTTACAAAATGCAAACAGACTCACAGACTTAGAGAATGAACTATGGTTGCCAGGGGAAAGGATGAGAGAAAGGGATAGTTAGGGAGTTTGGGATGGACATGTGCACACACTATATTTAAAATGGATTACCAACAGGGACATAATGTACAGTACAGGGAACTCTGCTCAATGTTATGTGGTAGCCTGGAAGGGAGAGGAGTTTCAGGGAGAATGGATACATGTGGCTCAGTATGGCTGAGTCACTTTCCTGTTTACCTGAATCACAACATTGTTAATTGGCTATACCCTAAAACAAAATAAAAAACTTAATAAAAAAAAAGATACATGAGGAAAAAAAGATGCATGAGGTAGTATTTTGAAGTTTTGCATGTTTTTATTGTTTTCACAGTTGAATGGTCAGACACAGAATTCTTTCAGAATTTTGAAGTCTTTCCATTGCCTTCAATGTTCAATTGTTGTTTACAGGAAATGTGACGTCAATCTGATTCCTGATCTTTTTTATGTGACCTATTACCTATTATCCATATCCCTTCCCTGCCCTACTCCAGAAGTTTGTAGGAACTTTTCTGTGGCCCAATGTTTAGAATTTCATGACAATGTTCCTTAGAATGTGTCTACTTTCATCTATTGTGCTGGACTCTTCTAATCTGAAAACTCAGGTCCCTACATCTTGGAAATATTTTTAAAATTGCTTCACTGATCATTTCTTTCCTGTTTTTTTCTGTTCCATTTTTCTGGAATGCCTGTTGCGTTTTTATTGAACCTATTGGAATAGTCCTCTAAGGGCGGGGGGGAAATATATATATATATATATATATATATATATATTCTTTTTCCTATTTTTTAAGTCTTTTTCCTTTTGTCCTATTTTTTGAGAGACTTCCCCAATCTTATATTGAGTGTTTTATTTTTTTCCATTGTGTTTCCAAAAGCTCCTTTTTTCTCAGAATATTCTTTTGAAAAAACAGTATCTATTCTTCTTTTATGATTTCAATATTTTCCTATTTTCCCTCTGAGAAAATTAAAGACAGGGTTTTTGGGGGGCAGAAGGGTTGTACTTCTGAAACATTCCTTTCTCCCTTATCAAATTTGTTTTTCTGGTTGCTTTTGGCTTCTGTTTATTTCAGTTTCTAGATTTCATATTCTGGATTTCCTAATATTTCTTGTAATCTTTCATTGAGACTAAAAGCCTAACTCATAAGATGATCAGGATGGATCATTTAGTTGAGGAACTGCTAATGCTGGTATCTTAAGTCTTTCTTCTTGGCCTGGTCAAATTCTTCTGAAATGATTTCACCAATGTTCTGTTTGAAGGGTGAAGGTCTGATTGTCAGCATTCTGGAAGCTAAGACAGGGAAGGAGGCTAGACAGTCTTAGCATGCAACATGCACACAGTCACTTAAAGTCCTTACTTTTTATAAGGGATCTCAACCTCAATTATGCCTGATCATTTCAGTAAGAGATTCTATGTTTTTCAAAGAATAAATTTCTAGTTTTTTGCCAATATGCGGGAAGAGGAAGTCAACTGTTGCATGGAATGTTGGTGGGGTTGTGAGGACCCAATCTTTCTTAAACAGATTGACAATCAATGATCCCTATTCAGAAGTATCCCTAATTCAGAAGTATCGGGTATCACCATTTCCTGGGTTTTTAGAGGACTCAATGATATATACTGGTTTGGTTTTTCGCTTTTCCCACCCCCTGGCTTAGAAGCTAATTTTCTTTAAATTGCTAATTCATGTATCATTCCTCCATCTGCTTCCTTACTTCAATTTTTTTTTGTTTGTTTGTTTGCTGTTGTCTTGTTACCTATTCTTGCTAGAATCTATGGTTAAAAACCAAAACTGTCACTTTAGTGAGGTTTCAGAAAAAAAAGCTAAAAAAGGCATAATTACTCAATCTGCTGTCATTACTGGAAGCCACTTCTTCCAGTTTATTGTTATTGCTTCCTATTGTTATTTCTCTTACTACTGACATATCCTTCATGTCCCAGCAGCAAGGACCACATTCTTTCAGATACATCCTCTGAAACAAGCCCTCACCCTACACACAGAAGACAATTTCTCCCATTGTTCCGCTACCAGAACTTATTTTAGTACTTAGCAGCCTTTATTCCAATTATTTATTATCTTTCTTTGCTATGAGTCTGTGAGAAAGATCTCTAATTGTCCTCCAGGGTCTATTCTCCCCGTCTTCTTTTAGTAACAGAACTCCATGAGTTTTTGCTTGCACACAGCAACTCATATAGAAACTATATTTCCCCAGTTTTCTTATAGTTAGTTTTGGCATATCACTAAATTTGGATTAATGGAACATGATAAATTACATGTACAGTCTGAGGTTCATCTGCTTAAAGAAGGCATTTGCCCTAGGCTGCTTCTTTTTCCTTCTTGCTTGTTAGGAATGGCAATGACTGGAAAACTCTGGAAACTGATGCTGAGGAAGAGTCACCTAGATAGTCCAGAACTGCTCATGCTGGACCATTAACACAGGGGAGAGAGAAACAAAATTCTGTATCATTTAAGGTACCATACTTGGCCAGTTTCTGGATTGCAATATAGTTTGTACTCTATCCAGGAGAGAGACAGCACGGACCTTGAATGTGAGACTACATCTTATTTATTTCTACATCTATTTTTGTATAGTGCCTTGTATCCAGTTAATATAAACAAATGCATAGATTTCCACAGGTAGATCATCATCCTGATGGATTTCAGTTTCTCTCAAAAAAATATGGAAAACTAGTTTATAGTACTTTTGAGATTTTAGGACCCCATAGCCAGTATTTGCTTGTAGCTTTGCTTAATACCCAGTATCTTTCCTTGTTTATCAAGGCAAAAAACTTCATATATATTCTTCTGTTGCAGTGGGTTGGGTTCATTCCTGTTTCTAAGTGTGGCAGTGCAGACACTGAGCACAGCATGCAGGGGAGAGTTGATTGCCGTTGCAGCCACAAGTGTTTGCTGTCAGTTATCAGTATCACTTCTATTGTGTAAAGCTATTTCTCCTTTTGTTTCTGAATATAGCAGAAAAATAATGGTTTGAGTAGACACAGTAATTAACTTGGATCTATAGAGATGAGAGTGGGGTGGGGTTGTACACAAAATATTTTTCAGGGGAGAAACTACATGGAGCTGAGGTGAACGTCACTCACTCATGACCGACTCTTGGCGACCCATGGCCAAACAGTCCATGGAATTCTCCAGGCCAGAATACTGGAGTGGGTAGCCTTTCCCTGCTCCAGGGGATATTCTCAACCCAGGGATCGAACCAGGGTCTCCTGAGTTGCAGGCGAATTCTTTACCAGCTAGCTATCAGGGAAGCCGAAAAGTGAAAGTGAAAGTCGCTCAGCCGTGTCTGACTCTTTGCCACCCCATGGACTATGCAGTCCATGGAATTTTCTTGGATTTTATTTTCAATTCAACTCTCACTAATTTACCTACAGATCTCTCCTATACAATTAGTTATACCTTCTCTTCCACTTCTAATTCTCTTTTCAGTCTATCCTCCAGTCCTATCAAATATGTCTTAAATTTATCTCATATTTGCTTCATTAACTTTTTATTTCCTACTCCCCAAACCTTTCTGTAGTCCTCAAAACAAGTGAAGGAACCTTTTAATTTTGAAACAGAGACCTGACGAAGTCATCTAGAAGCACTAGCAAAAGAGAGAGAGGGATTCCCTGGTGGCTCAGCATTAAAGAATTCGCCTGTCAGTGTAAGAGACATGGAATCAATCCCTGACCCAGGAAGATCCCACATGCCGTGGAACAACTAAGCACGTGTGTCACAACTACTGAGCCTGTGCTCCAGAGCTTGGGAGCCACAACTACTGAGCCCAGGTGCCTCAGCTACTAAAGTCTGCACACCCGAGACCCTGTGCTCTGCAACAAGAGAATCCACCACAATGAGAAGCCTCGGCACCACAACCAGAGAGTAGCCACTGCTCACTGCAATTAGAGAACTAAAATAATAAATAATTTTTAAAAAGAGACAGAGAATCAAATGAGAGAAGAAACCATGAGAGGTTCTCAAATGTATTCTAAAATTTAAGGAATTGCCTACACTTTTTCTTTGAAGTGTTCTAATCTCTCTATTAATTCCCAAAATCAGTTCAGTTCAGTCCATCAGTCTGTCTGACTCTTTACGACCCCATGGACTGCAGCATGTTAGGCCTCCCTGCCCATAACCAACTCCCTGGAGCTTACTCAAACTCATGTCCATCACATCAGTGATGCCATCCAACCATCTCATCCTCTGTTGTTCCCTTCTCCTCCCACCTTCAATCTTTCTCAGCATCGTGGTCTTTTCCAATGATTCAGTTCTTCCTGTCAGGTGGCCAAAGTATTGGAGTTTCAGCTTCAGCATCAGTCCTTCCAATGAACAACCAGGACTGATCTCCTTTAGGATGGACTGGTTGGATCACCTGGCAGTCCAAGGGACTCTCAAGAGTCTTCTCCAACACCACAGTTCAAAAGCATCAATTCTTCGGCACTCAGCTTTCTTTATGGTACAACTCTCATATTCATACCTGACCAGTGGAAAAACCATAGCCTTGACTAGATGGACCTTTGTTGGCAAAGTAATGTCTCTGCTTTTGAATATGCTATCTAGGTTGGTCATAGTTTTTCTTCCAAGGAGCAAACGTTTTTTAATTTCATGGCTGCAATCACCATTTGCAGTGATTTTAGAGCCTAAGAAAATAAAGTCTGACACTGTTTCCATTTTCCCCCCATCTATTTGCCATGAAGTGACGGGACCAGATGCCATGATCTTTGTTTTCTGAATGTTGAGCTTTAAGCCAACTTTTTCACTCTCCTCTTTTACTTTCATCAAGAGGCTTTTTAGTTCCTCTTCACTTTCTGCCATAATGGTGGTATCATCTGCATATCTGAGGTCATTGATATTTCTCCCAGCAATCTTGATTCCAGCTTGTGCTTAATCTAGCCAGGCATTTCACATGATGTACTCTGCATATGTTAAATAAGCAGGCTGACAATATACAGCCTTGACGTACTCCTTTTCCTATTTGGAACCAGTCTGTTGTTCCATGTCCAGTTCTAACTGTGGCTTCCTGATCTGCATACTGATTTCTCAGGACACAGGTCAGGTGGTCTGGTATTCCCATCTCTATCAGAATTTTCCACAGTTTGTTGTGATCCACACAGTCAAAGGCTTTGGTGTTGTCAATAAAGCAAAAGTAGATGTTTTTCTGGCACTCTCTTGCTTTTTCCATGATCCAGCGGATGTTGGCAATTTGATCTCTGGTTCCTCTGCCTTTTCTAAATCTAGCTTGAACATCTGGAAGTTCATGGTTCACATACTGTTGAAACCTGGCTTGGAGAATTTTGAGCATTACTTTGCTAGTGTGTGAAATGAGGGCACTTGTATGATAGTTTGAACATTCTTTGGCATTGCCTTTCTTTGGGATTGGAATGAAAACTGATCTCTCTCAGTCCTGTGGCCACTTCTGAGTTTTCCAGATTTGCTGGCATATTGAGTGCAGCACTTTCACAGCATCATCTTAGGATTTGAAATAGCTCAGCTGGAATTCCATCACCTCCACTAGCTTTGTTCGTAGTGATGCTTCCTAAGTAAGGCTCATTTGACTTCGCATTCCAGGATGTCTGGCTCTATGTGAGTGATTACATCATCCTGGTTATCTGGGTCATGAAGATCTTTTTTGTATAGTTCTTCCGTGTATTCTTGCCACCTCTTCTTAATATCTTCTGCTTCTGTTAGGTCCATATCATTTCTATCCTTTATTGTGCTCATCTTGGCATGAAATGTTCCTTTGTTGTCTCTGATTTTCTTGAAGAGATTGCTAGTCTTTCCCATTCTATGTAATGGGACTCTGGGTTGGGAAACACCATGTATGTCTTGGGTGTTTACAAAGTATATTAGAATATTAATATTATATTAAAGCTCTGAAAAATCTTGCACAATCCCAGCATTTCTAACAGTATTTGATCAAGGAAACTTTTATTCAAATTATACTTATTACTTTGAAAAATGCTACTCGGAAGAAAAATGATATGCAACGCCTAGGATTTGAGAATCTATACTCTTTTTTTTTTTTTTTTAATGTCTTCTGTTATAGCCAAGAAGTTCATAATATCTATTAACTCCCATTTGCAGTATTCGCTCTTGATCTCTCCTCAGAGAAGAGGGTTCAGTTCAGGCCACACACTATTCTTTTGTATTTCTGAGGCAGGAGTCTGTTATTAAGGTTGTCCTTTAGCCTTATCTGTTTCAAGCCATATCGCACTATGTCCTACAAAACGGAAATACATTTGGAAAGGCTGAAGAATCAGATGAAAAACCACTTTTGATACAGGAAGATAATTTAGACAGAGATTCAGACCAATTACACAAAAAGGAGGGGAAGAAACAGGCATATGCATGCATGCTAAATAGCTTTAATTGTGTCTAACTCTTTATGACCCTAGACAATGTAGTCTACCAGACTCCTCTGTCCATGGAAATATCTCCAGGTAAGAATACTGGAGTGGGTAGCCATTCCCTTCTCTAGGGAATTTTCCCAACCCAAATATTGAACCTGGGTCTATCCTGCAGGCAGATTCTTTATGGTCTGAGCCACAACAGAAGGATAATATTTTGCCAAGAAAAGTCACTGATAACTTTTGGGGCCTGGCTTGCTAAAGACCTTTCTCAGGTGACTCTAATGCACTCATTACACCAGTGAAGTGGAAATAAACCTAAGAGAGAAGTCTCTGTTACCTTACCAATTCTTCTGGCATTGTGACATTTTTGACGGTTTATTTATATCCTAGATATTGGTATGAGTGGATGCTCTTAAAAGACTTACTACCAGTAAAAAAATAATTTTATTTAGCATGTTACTCCTCAACTAAAAATGAATCATTACCATAGGAAGGAAATAGAAAAAACAAAATTCAGTACATTTTAAGAATGTTTTAAAGAACACTAAGATTTTAAGCCAAAATAAAATAATATGCCACCAAGCCATCGACAGTTACTCAGTCATGCTTATATACAGAACTGCTGTTGCTGCTGCTGCTGCTAAGTCGCTTCAGTCGTGTCTGACTCTGAGCAACCCCATAGATGGCAGCCCACCAGGCTCCTCTGTCCCTGGGATTCTCCAAGCAAGAATACTGGAGTGGGTTGCCATTTCCTTCTCTGACGCATGCATGCATGGTAGGTTGCGTCAGTTGTGTCCAACTCTGATATACAGAATTACTATCGCTATTTTGAAACTCTTCCACAGCTTAAACTAAAAATATACTTTTAACTTTGAAGTGTACTGGACCTCTGTTTCACATTTTTCTGGAACTCCTATAGCTCAGAATAGTACTTCATTACATGAAGTGATTCCTTTCAGAAAACGATGGGTTTTTAATGATATTTGTTTCATGATAAGTGAGGTAGACTGTGTTGGGTAATAATTTTTAAATGAACTCTGAATTACATATTGTCAGAATTGAATAAAAGTTACTGACATTTGGAGGCAGAGTTATTAGTATCATAAAGTATAGGCTTTGTAGAATTTCACTTCAGAAAGAATGAAAATATTTTATTGAAGTAAAATCTGATGTTCTCTGGTGTGTGTGTGTGTGTGTGTGTACCTCAGTATTATTTGAGTGGTTCACCTTTCTTTTCCACTACTTCACAGAACAGACTGGAAGAATGCAGATTTCTTCTAACTCAGTTAGGATAAGAATAACTGGCTCTTTAAAATATCAAAATAAATACTCAGATCATTCCAAGAAGTTGCTCTTTAAAGTTTAAGTAAAATGGCTACGGAGGCTAAGTTGTTAAGAAATCTTTATATGCTATCAAAACTGACCAACGATAGGTAGAAATTTATTCTCTCTCTGAGACTAAGCAAAGCACTTTTCTTCATGGGAAAACTTTACTGAGTGATCCATATACTGACAACATTACTAATTTTTTTCTAGCCGTTTCCTTGAAAGCTAAATGTGGGGCCAGCATGTCAGAATAGGTGGTCATTGACACAGCATGATGAGAGGAAACTCCAACACCCTTTAGCCACAGATTCACAACTCCACCAACAGGGAAACATTACCTCAAGATGATACAAGGTGGTCATTCTCTTTTTAGAAAAGAAATACCCCTTGAAGAACCCTTATTCTTTTAATATTTTTGTATCTCTTGATCTTCCAGCTACTTCTCTCTGAAGCTAGGATGGAGAAGTAAGGAATGGCTTTTCAACTGAGATGTGAGGGAAAATAGAAGAGTTGGTCAAGATCTTACTATTCAAAATCAGTAGGAAAGAAAAAGTAGGCAAGCACCAAAGGCCCCAAGAATGCATTCTACTTTGCAGTTTTGCCTACTGCTTGCCTAGGGTCTTCAAACACTGAAGTACAATATTTAGTCTACTTTATTTACAATATTTAGTTACTAAAGAGGATATATAATTACCTTCATATACCAATATGTCATTGAGGTTATGGCTACATAGGAGAAATCAATTGATTCACTGAAGAAAAAGGAAATTAAGAAAACTAATCACAGATTTTTGAAATTAATGGCTAGCTTCTTTTTTTTTAATGGCTAGCTTCTTAACTGTGCTGAGTATGCAATCACTCAAAATGGTCTGAATGTTCTGAATGGACAGCGAAAATAAATTTCAGCATATAAAAATACACTTGGATACAAGGGTCATCTTTCCACATTCTGCTATACTTGTTAGAAATGATGCTGGCTTCTTTTAACATATCATTTTACTCTGAAACATGAGAAAGTATATGTTTTGGGGTGACTGCTCACTTTTTTCTTCTGTGAATTTCTCTTTCCCAAAATGTAGACTCCTACAGATTCATTTGCTTTGTATGACTCATAAAACATATCTCAATATTTGTATAATTCCTTTGTATTTTATGTGGATGTTATCTTAATAACCCAACCCTAGGGGAGCTGACTCACTGGCCAATCAAAAATCAAAATGATATTTTTTCTTTCAAGAATTTGAATAAGAGGCTCAGGGACTGACATAGTCGGGAGCTAACAGCACTGGATAATGGAAATAGACTAGAGAGAAAATCCACAAACACATGTTGTTAGAACACCTGTATGTTCACTAAGATTTTGCTTCTCATGAAATCGGTATCATTTATAATTTATCCTTTATATCTAATCTAATATGGCTTTATTTCTGTTACTTACAACACAAATAATCTTATCAAAACACTGTATTATCTGATCACTCAATACAAATAAAGCCCAGCTTTCTATTGTTTCTAATAACTTGGAACTACAGCAAACTGCAATGATTATAGCACTTAACTGCAAGCAGTCTTTGTTCTGTTACCTATGTAATTATGAGCCCACCAATCCACTATCAGAAAATCTCTATTGACAATCATGAACCACAGTAAGGAGGGTGGAGATCAAATAAAGTTTCCTTAAAAAACAAAAACAGGACTTCCAGGGTGGTGCAGTGGTAAAGAATCTGCTTGCCAATGCAGGGGACATGGGTTTGATCCCTGGTCCGGGAAGATTCCACATGCTGTGGAGCAGCTAAGCCCATGCCGCCACAACTACTGAGTCCATGCACCCTAGAACCTGCACACCCTATAGCCTGCATGCAGCAACTTCTGGCCTGGAGTGGTACAACTACTGAAGCCCACACGCCTAGAGTCTATGCTCCTGCCGACAAGAGAAGCCACCACAATGAGAAGCATGTCCGCTGCAATGAAGAGTAGCCCCCACTTGCTGCAATGAGAGAGAGCCTGCGCAAAGCAGTGAAGACCCAGTGCAGCCAAAACTAAATAATTAATTAAAAACAAAAGAAAAGCCCATTTAGCTTAGAAATCTTAAATGATCTCTTAAGGAAAAATAGAAAATGTTCATGATGCTTACTTTTAAAATTATGAACAGAAAACAAACCACTTTAAATATTTACTTCATATGAATGTTTTGAAATGAGAAAGGAGAAAACAGAGACATAAGGGAGGCAGAGGGATAAATAAGGAGAAATAAGCTAAAAGGAAATGAGATCAAAAAAGACACATTAAAATGAAAGAAGAGAAGGTGGGAAGAAACTACGAGTAGAAACTGACAGATGAAGAGGGTAAAGGAAAATTAAAAAATAAGGAGTTTAAAGAAGGGTAAGACACATAAAGAAGAGAAAGATACACAGTAGAAGAGGAGTAGAGGAAAAGGTTAACTAATATCTGCAGGTTTTCCATTGTTCCAAATTTCAAAAGTTTACTTGGTTCTGCTCAAAGAATGTGACTAAAGCAATTCATCAAAGGAGTTTCCCCCAAATTATACTAGTTAGAACACTACCAACCATAGATTTTCATATTTTAAGAATAGCCCTTCAAATAAATGGTGAAAATGCTAGTTTAATCAAAGGTAGATAGGTTTATTTACTTAAGACTTCTTGGCGTCTTTGATATGAATTTTGTAAGAGAGAAATGGAATACAAGGATTTTCAAACTTATTTGATTAGAGAACCCATCCTTTAAAAAGAATCACATGGTCTGAGTGTTCTGCAGAACACACTTCGACAAGCACTGCACTCAGTTCAGTTCAGTTCAGTCACGTTTTACAACCTCTGGCTGTAACTGTAATACCCCAAAGGCCAGAAAACATGAAATAAAAGGCCAAATCTGGCTTGAAGCTTCAGATTTTCTATCCCCACAGCTAATGTTGCTATAACTCATTTTATCTTCAGATTGCCTTAAATGCTTTTCATGAGAAAAATTCAAAATTTATGTTCTTACATTTGGTGCTCTCTATATGTCTAGTCATATTTATACTTATTTATCCCTACTAATACTGTTAAACAATATTTTTGTTTCCTTTCCTGCTAAACTTCTTCCACTATGATGATTAAAAAATAGAAGTGGTGATTGTTAGTTTCACCCAGTGCCTGCAATGCTGAATCCATCTTCCCCTTTCCCCGAGCGCTGGGGAAGTGCTGCATAAGTGTGGTAGCCCTGTGGAAGTGTGGCCTTATGACCTCTTTCTCCTCAATGAATTGAGAGCAGAAGTAATCTGCACCACACTGGCCTCACCTGCTTGAAGGAAACATTCCTTGATGTAGATCCTTTCTTTCCCCTCTCCCTGAACAGGCACAAAGTGTGCCTACAACCCAGCTTTATCCACAGAGATGATGATAATGTTCTAGGGATGGTAGGAAAGTAAGAGAGAAGGCATCTGAATGATGGTTCTGAACGATGGACCACTTACCTTGAGACTATTAAACAAGAGAGAAATGAACTATCGTTAAATAAGGCACTGATGGGGAAACAGTGGAAACAGTGTCAGACTTTATTTTTCTGGGCTCCAAAATCACTGCAGATGGTGACTGCAGCCATGAAACTAAAAGATGCTTACTCCTTGGAAGAAAAGTTATGACCAACCTAGATAGCATATTCAAAAGCAGAGACATTACTTTGCCGACTAAGGTCCATCTAGTCAAGGCTATGGGTTTTCCAGTGGTCATGTATGGATATGAGACTTGGACTGTGAAGAAAGCCGAACACCGAAGAATTGATGCTTTTGAACTTTGGTGTTGGAGAAGACTCTTGAGAGTCCCTTGGACTGCAAGGAGATCCAACCAGTCCATTCTGAAGGAGATCAGCCCTGGGTGTTCTTTGGAAGGAATGATGCTAAAGCTGAAACTCTGATACTTTGGCCACCTCATGCAAAGAGTTGACTCATATGAAAAGACTGTGATGCTGGGAGGGATTGGGGGCAGGAGGAAAAGGGGATGACAGAGGATGAGATGGCTGGATGGCATCACTGACTCGATGGATGTGAGTTTGAGTGAACTCTGGTAGATGGTGATGGACAGGAAGGCCTGGCGTGCTGCAATTCATGGGGTCGCAAAGAGTCGGACACGACTGAGCAACTGAACTGAACTGAATATAGTAATTTAACATTTATTCTGATTAAAACACAGTGTTAATAACAAAAACTTTAACAACTGAGTATTACGCTACAATTTAAAGATGCTCACATATTCATCATTTTTCTAAACTTTCTTCACTTTGATTTTGTTCTCTTTTATTTTTTGTGACTAGTTACTGGCTACAAGCATATTAATATATGCTCTGAACTTTAAAAACTAAGGCTTTATCAATTATTACTTTAATAAATTGGGGTTAAAAAAATGACCTAAAGTGAAAGTGAAAGTTGCTCAGTCCTGTTCTGACTCTTTGCAATCCCATGGACTGAAATTCTCCAGGCCAGAATACTGGAGTGGGTAGCCTTTCCCTTCTCCAGGGGATCTTCCCAACCAAGGGATCGAACTCGGGTCTTCCATATTGCAGGCAGATTCTTTACCAGCTGAACCACGGGGGAAGCCCGCCTCCGCCCCAATCCCCCCAACATGAAAAAGATAACTTAAAGCTATTTATATCATAATCATCAGCTCACTATTTTGTTGCCCTTTAATACATTTGTTTATGCTTTTAAGTTATCTTCTGAACTATCTAAAACCAATTTGTTTTTGTTTATATCTGATCACCAATTAACCTCCAAATAGAATGTAAATGGAATGTTTCCCACAAATTCTTGATTACAGTTAAACAGTATGATTACAACTAATGACAGGAGTATACATTCATGAACTAAATAGTACCTTTCTATGAAACAAATGCACTTACTCAAAATAAGTACCTGTATTTTCTTAGAGGAAGGTACAGAATGATTTAACAATAACTTTAATGCAATTTTTTGGAGAAATTGTTCTGCTAAATGAGAGAAAAGCAAGAATTTAGAGGCAGCTACTGATATATATGTGAATTTAGGAATACATCTTTGGTAAAGAGCCAAACAAAATATAGTATGACTCACTGTCAGTAAATGTTCCCTAAATGTCCTTGCATTATTATGAGTATTACTGTCTGATGTAAATGTGTGTGTGTGCTCAGTCATGTCTGACTCCTTGTGACCCCATGGACTATAGCCCAATAGCCTCCCGTGTCCATGGAATTTTCCAGGCAAGAATACTGGAATGAGTTGCCATTTCTTACTCCAGGGGAATCTTCTTTACCCAGGGATCGAAACCTTGTCTCCTGAATTGGCAGGTGGATTCTTTACCACTGGGCTACCTGGGAAGCCAGTTTAAATAGTACATATAAAATAAATGTACATTTTTCTTAAGGCAATAAAAAACAATGATGTATTTAGCAGAAAAAAATCTTTAAAATCTAACAATTTAACCATCCCTTACAATAAGTTTAAGAGCTGCTTTTATGGATTAAAGACCTAAATGGAAGACCAGAAACTATAAAACTCTTAGAGGAAAACAAGGGCAGAACACTCTCTGATGTAAATCACAACAAGATCCTCTATGATCCACCTCCCAGAGTAACAATGGAAATAAAAACAAAAATAAACAAATGGGACCCAGTTAAATTTAAAAGCTTTTGTACAATGAAGCAAACTATAAGCAAGGTGAAAAGGCAGCCTCCAGAATAGAAGAAAATAGCAGCAAACAAAACAACTGACAAAGAATTAATCTCCAAAATATACAAGCAGCTCACAAAGCTCAATACCAGAAAAATGACCCAATCAAAAAGTGGGCCAAGGAACTAAATAGACATTTCTCCAAAGAAGACATACAGATGGCTAATAAAAACATGATAAGATGCTCAACATCACTCATTATTAGAAAAATGCAAATCAAAACCACAATGAGGTATCATCTCACACAGGTCAGAATGGCCACCATCAAAAAGTCTACAAACAATAAATGCTGGAGAGGGTATGGAGAAAAGGCAACCCTCTTACACTGTTGGTGGGAATGCAAACTGGTACAGCTACTATGGAGAACAGTGTGGAAATTCCTTAAATAACTGGGAATAGAACTGCCATGCTGCTGCTGCTGCTAAGTTGCTTCAGTCGTGTCCAACTCTGTGCAGCCCCATAGACGGCAGCCCACCAGGCTCCCCCGTCCCTGGGATTCTCCAGGCAAGAACACTGGAGTGGGTTGCCATTTCCTTCTCCAAAGCATGAAAGTGAAAAGTGAACGTGAAGTCGCTCAGTCATGTCCAACTCTTCGTGACCCCATTGACTGCAGCCCACCAGTCTCCTCTGTCCATGGGATTTTCCAGGCAAGAATACTGGAGTGGGCTGCCATTGCCTTCTCCGAGAACTGCCATAGGACTCAGCAATCCCACCACTGGGCATACACACTGAGGAAACCAGAATTGAAAGAGACATGTGTACCCCAATGTTCATTGCAGCACTCTTTACAATAAATAAGACATGGAAGCAACGTAGATGTCCATCAGCAAATGAATGGATAAAGAAGTTATGGTACATATACACAATGGAATATTGCTCAGCTATAAAAAAAGAACACCTTTGAGTTAGTTCTAATGAGGCGGATGAAACTGGAGCCTATTACACAGAGTGAAGTAAGTTGGAAAGAGAAACACCAACACAGTTTATTAACATATATATATGGTATTTAGACAGTAGTGACAATCCTATGTGGAAGGCAGCAAAAGAGACACAGATGTAAAGAACAGACTTTTGCACTATGTGGAAGGAGGTGAGGGTGGGATGATTTGAGAGAATAGCACTGAAACATGTATATTACCATATATGAAATAGATGACCAGTGCAAGTCCGATGCATGAAGCAGGGCACTCAAAGCCGATGCTCTGGGACAACCCATAGGGATGAAGTGGGGAGGGAGGTGGGAGGAAGGTTCAGGATGGGGGGACACATGTGCACCCATGGCTGATTCATGTCAATGTATGGCAAAAACTGCCACAGTATTCTAAAGTAATTAGCCTCCAATAAAAATAAAATAAATTAGGGGCTTCCCTTGTAGCTCAGTTGGTAAAGAATCTCCTGCAGTGCAGGAGACCCGGGTTTGATCCCTGGGTTGGGAAGACCCTCTGGAGAAGGAAATGGCAACCCACTCCAGTATCCTTGCCTGGAAAATCTCATGGACAGAGGGGCCTGGAGGGCTGCAGTTCATGGGGTCGCAAAGAGTCGGGCACGACTGAGCGACTAACACAACAACACAAAATAAATAAATTAATTTTTTTTTAAAGTTACTTTTAAGGAAAGTGTTTTAGACTCAAGATTTTACTACCTATACTTCTTAAATATCAGTAGTTGCTAGAAGTTTAAGGTATAAAGTTATGGTATAGAAGTTAAGGTATAAAGAACATGTTTTTACTATATTCACTTTAGTGGCTCAGAGGGTAAGGAGTCTGCCTGCAATGTGGGAGACCTGGGTTCGATCCCTGGGTCAGGAAGATCCCCTGGAGAAGGAAATGGCAACCAACTCCAGTATTCTTGCCTGGAAAATCCCATGGATGGAGGAGCCTGGCGGGCTACAGTCCATGGGGTCACTAAGAGTCGGACATGACTGAGCAACTTCACTTCACTTTAGAGGTAGAGCAAGAGCTATAGTAAATGCTTTTTACTGACCATGAAATATCTTAACGTTCATCTCTGACTGAGATCACAAGTGAATGAATTTGCTGTCAACCTTACAATGGTAAAACTGTAATGAATCTTAGAGATCATAATGACTCCATTTTACAGATGAGGAATTAAGAGTTTGAAAAATTATTTTAAAGGAGGCTTTTTCTCTTTTTCTCAGCAAAGTATGCTGATCTCACTCAGAATGGGTGTTGGATGGGGTGAGGGGGAGCCATGTTTGGGAAGTATGGTTAAGAAGTACCGATTCCAAAAGCAGAAGACTACCAAATGTTTGCTTTAATGAGTTCCAGTTGATAATAGAACCTTAAAAGAGTCCCAAACACTAAGTATATCAGATCCCTTACCCTCCTCTAAAAAAAAAGTTCTTGAATCCTAAAAATTTTAAATGTGCCTCATATCTGATTCCATCTTAAATATCTAGGAAATGCATACAATTTACATTTAGTTTTTATTTGGCAGTCACTTTTGTAAAATCCTTCAGGGTTTCAATGAGCATGTAGAATGAGACTATTTATTTGTATTCCTCCTCCATGTAGAAAAGTATTTTCTGATCTATTATCACCCTGGAACGTTAAGTACCTATTATGAATAAAATAAAGGAAAAGTTCCTAACAAATCTCAGTATGTACATCTCTCTTTTCTCCATCAAAGCACCAGTGATGACAAACTTCTAAAGACAACTCAATCCTTAAAAAACAATAACAATGAAACAAACAAAAACTCCTCAGTTGTGTCTGTGTCCTTGGTTGCTGTGCAAGACACACTCTCACGGGTCCTGGCCCTGTATTTCTGATGACCACATTCGGTGCTGTGAGATGTTCAGACCATTACCGCATTCATCTCCGTCTGCACGGTGCCCAATGAGCTCATGCTGTAATCTGGGCTGGAGCACTGCTTGCTGTGAAGCTAAACGGATCAATCACGAATCTGGGAATCCTTCTATGCAGTTCTCCGGGGCCGCATAGATGGGAAGCTGCTCGGTCAGAGGAGGAAAACCGGAGCTTGAAGAAGGGTGGCCAGGTCAGGGCGTGCGCAGCGAGGGACGCTGAGTTTGGGGAGAAGGCAGCAGGAGAGCCGAAGAGTTGGGGATTAAAATGCCAGCAGGGCCAGAGCGCTGGATAAGAGGGGCTGGTGAGGGTGACCTGGGTTCAGGCGGGAAAGGAGAAACGGAAAGGGGGCGCAGGAAATAGGAGCCAAAGAAAGAAGTGAGAAATTGCGGAGGAGGAAGTCGTCCCTGGAAGAGGAGGGGCAAAGGGGAAGCGAGAATGGAGTGTTTGCACTTTCGAGAGGGAAGGGCCAGAGCTGCTCCAGGCTCGGGCAGTGCGACCAACGCTTAGGCAGGGGGCCCCAGGCGGACGGAGGGGGCGGCGCGGTCCCTGGGGAGGGTCCCAGCGCCCGGGGTCCTACCTGAACCGCTCCTGTCCCGCCGTGTCCCAGAGCTGCAGCTTTATCCTCTTGCCGGGCTCGATCTCCAGCAGGCGGGAGAAGAAGTCCACGCCGACGGTGGGGTCGCAGGCTGGGGAGCGCAGACCAGGAAAGCGGCCCTGAGTGAAGCGGTGCAGGAGGCACGACTTTCCCACGGTGGAGTCCCCGATGACGATGAGGCGGAACTGGTAGATCCAGATGGTCTCCATCGCTCACGTGCCCAGCGGACTCTAAGGCCGCCCCACCCTCCTACCCGCCGCCGGGCAAATAAAGCGGCGGGAACTGTCCGTTCAGCACCTCCCCAGCGCCCGCCAGCCGGCTTCCAGCATATTCCTGCGGCTGCGGCCGCCACCAGGTCCCCGCCCTCTCTGGAGGGAGAGGCGGGGCCCGGTCGGGGAAGGGGCGTGGCTTCAGGCCAGGGGGCGGGGCAGGGCCGTGAGGAGGAAGCGGCGGGGCTGGCGGGGGCGGGGGGCGCGGAATAGTCTAGCTGCTTGAGAACTCCCGCCCCCGACCTCTGTAAATCAGTTTTCCCCAAAGCTTACTGGGCTCTTTGGGTATGGTGAAAGGACGTGACAGCAGCAATGACCAATGAAAATGAAAAAAGGTCTCAACTCTGGGAGGGTCAGCCAATGAAAAGTGAAAATCATTTTCTTGTACAGGCGTCAGGGCGGGCTCGTCAGATTCCGGCTCTGATTTTTGAAAATCTGGTTTCCACTTTCATCGGGTTTGACCAGCTCTGTGACCACTGTTGCTGAACCAGATATCTTTTCGCGGCTTTCTGCTCTCCATCCTTGTTGACTGCCACCTCCCAGGTGTTCTAAGATGAAGGAGTTGAGAGCAAAGTTGAAATAAATTTGCAGAGCAAGTTCTGGATGCTTCAAGCAAGGACTTTGGCCATTGCTCATGCCACCACCGTCTCTTCCTCACTGCTTTCATTACTACGGAAGAATGAGAAAAACGCCAATCGCCTCCATCGTCTCTAGGGCCCTTTAGTTTGGGGAAGGAGAGAAGGAAAGAAAATGAAATGGTGAGATGTTCATAAAAGCTCCTATTCTCTCTCAGTCCCTGTTCTACATGTCGGAAAAAAATCCCATAGTGGTCTCTACTTAGCTTGTTTCTGGTCAGGAATCTGAGTAAACAAAGCACACCTGAATTCTGGCGAGATTCTCATGCCTTTCTTCAAACTGGTTAATAATGAATTCAAGGTTTATCTTTTAAAAGTTAAGCAGTTTTAAAGTGAATTTTTGTTAAAATAGAATTTTAACAATTCAACTTTTTTCTTGTCCACATCCAAACTTCTACTTTTGTTATTCAGCTTTACTTCCTTTCTTATTTAGGAGGAATAAGTTTTGTTTTCAAGGATATGTTTAATCCTCTTTTTAAAACTTTTGTTTTTAAAGTAGTCTTTATTTCATGCCATTTATCCCTCAAATCTCCCCCTTTCCAATTGTTTGTACTTCCAAAGTGAAGTCGCTCAGTCGTGCCTCACTCTTTGCGACCCCATGGACAGTAACCTGCACCAAGCTCCTCTGTCCATGGGATTTTCAAGGCAAGAGGACTGGAGTTGGTTGCCATTTCCTTCTCCAGGGAATCTTCCCAACCCAGGGATCGAACCCAGGTCTTTCACATTGTAGACAGACGCTTTACCATCTGAGCAATCACAATCCTGAAACCAAGCAAAATATCTTTCTGTTGTGTCTTGTCTTTAGATTTTTGCTTTGTCCATTTTTCTCCTTTTCAAATGTTAAAAAAGAACTATCTATTCCCATTTTTCAGCCACCAGTTAGTCTCCAGCCCTCTCCATGACCAATATGTACCTGACCATTGCTTTTGATAAGGTTGCCAAGGACTTTCCAGCTACCAAATCCTCCTCACCCTGAAATGGAGCAGGACTCTGTAGTCCTTGTGCCTGCCCCATCAAGTCCTCTGCCTGCCTGTTGTCTGTGGAAAACTTTAGCCAAGGAATAAGTTTAATCAGAGAAGTGAGAAATGCTGAAACAAAGGAAACTAAATAATAATAATCTAGTCATTAAGCATAGTCAAGGACTTTTAGTTCTGTCTCAGGGGCTATAGATAATACTATGAGCCATATCCTGTGAGCTGTCTTATAGATACTTCTCCAGGTGGAGAATTTAGCTACATGATGACCAGCCTGTACCCAGGACATGACCTGCCACAATTCCAAGAACTGGCCGCAAAGAAATGGGAACAAATGAACCTGGAACTAAAGGTTAACTGTATCTAAAACAACCAAGATGATGCTAGTCAGACCACTGATGACCGATTTGAAGATAACTGTTAGAGATGACTGTGCTGTTTCTGCCTTAGACACTTATTTCTCTATAAAAGCTCTCACCCACTACTTGTCAGGAGTGGGGAGGATAGTCAACCTTTGGACAGATGTGTCCGCCACCCTCCACCAGTCCAGTTGCCAGCGTCTGAAATAAAACAAACTTTCCTTTCCACCAAGCTAGCCTATTTCTTGGCTTTTGAGCATTGAGCAGCCAGACCTGATGCCTCTCCACCCCACCACACTCTTTTGGTAACAACTCCATTGTTTGTTTTTAGTTATTCTTGACCCCTCTGTAGTTTTTGTTGATTAAACTCTTTGGCTGAAAGCTAATTGGCTGACTCAACTCTTAAAACCATAGTCTTCTTTCTTCTAGTCTTTCTCCAATTAGGATTGGCCAAATGACAGAGGTGTAATCAATGAGACATAAAACTTTTGTTTTCCTGATAACAAAACCCTTACTGGCCATCACTTTGTTGCCTTTCTTTTTCCTTCCTACCTGGAAGATGTAACAGCCATGTGTGACCATAGAGGTGAAGGCTAGATGCTTCAGATGGTGGTAGGAGAGAGAGGAACAACCTGAGACCCTGATGGGCTTGTTGATCTGTGTTACCAGTTCTGGACATCTTCTTGTTTGAGATAAATTAATCAGTACCTGTTTAAGCCAATGGTGATTGAATTTTTAATGAAAGTGAAAGTGAAGTCACTCAGTTGTGTCCGACTCTTTGCAACGCCGAGGACTGCAGCCTACCAAGCTCCTCCATCCGTAGGATTCTCCAGGCAAGAATACTGGGGTGGGTTGCCATTTCCTTCTCCAGGGGATCTTCCCAACCCAGGGATCAAACCTGGGTTTCCCACATTGGAGGCAGACGCTTTAACCTCTGAGCCACCAGGGAAAGCCATAGTATAGCCTAAATACTTTCATTTTGTGGTTTTTACAGAAGCATTCTCTCTTAGTTTCTTGTTCCTTTGATCCATATCTTACCTATTAAAGTTCATAAGAGGTCTGTCTTTCCTTTACCCTTTTCCCCTGTTTTCCTTCACTTTAGGCTGTTACTCATGGCTTAATCTAATCTAGTGACTTCAGTTACTCCCTTACCAAAATCATATGTCCTCCCCCAACCCTTGCTCTATATTCAGATTCATATTTCAAACTACCTCTCCTCTAAGATGTTATATAGACATTTCACAGTTGACTCTCTGTTGGTTAGGATTCTTAGAAAAAAGTTTTAGTTCAGTTCAATTCAGTCGCTCAGTTGTGTCCGACTCTTTGCAACCCCATGAATTGCAGCACGCCAGTCCTCCCTGTCCATCACCAACTCCCGGGGTTCACTCAGACTCACGTCCATCGAGTCAGTGATGCCATCCAGCCATCTCATCTTCTGTCGTCCCCTTCTCCTCCTGACCCCAATCCCTCCCAGCATCAGAGTCTTTTCTAATGAGTCAACTCTTTGCATGAGGTGGCCAAAGTACTGGAGTTTCAGCTTTAGCATCATTCCTTCCAAAGAAATCCCAGGGCTGATCTCCTTCAGAATGGACTGGTTGGATCTCCTTGCAGTCCAAGGGACTCTCAAGAGTCTTCTCCA
>SJXO01005982.1:79741-115221 GCA_006408615.1 Connochaetes taurinus
CACTGCTGAGTTTTCCAAATTTGCTGGCATATTAAGTGTAGCACTTTCATAGCATCATCTTTCAGGATTTGAAATAGCTCGACTGGAATGCCATCACCTCCACTAGCTTTGTTCGTAGTGATGCTTTCTAAGGCCCACTTGACTTCACATTCCAGGATGTCTGGCTCTAGATGAGTGATCACACCATCGTGATTATCCGGGTCGTGAAGATCTTTTTTGTACAGTTCTTCTGTGTATTCTTGCCACCTCTTCTTAATATCTTCTGCTTCTGTTATGTCCATACCATTTCTGTCCTTTATCGAGCCCATCTTTGCATGAAATGTTCCTTTGGTATCTCTAATTTTCTTGAAGAGATCTCTAGTCTGTCCCATTCTGTTCTTTTCCTCTATTTCTTTACATTAATCACGGAAGAAGGCTTTCTTATCTCTTCTTGCTATTCTTTGGAACTCTGCATTCAGATGCTTATATCTTTCCTTTTCTCCTTGGCTTTTTGCCTCTCTCCTTTTCACAGCTATTTGTAAGGCCCCCCAGACAGCCATTTTGCTCTTTTGCATTTCTTTTCCATGGGGATGGTCTTGATCCCTGTCTCCTGTACAATGTCACGAACCTCATTCCATAGTTCATCAGGCACTCTATCTATCAGATCTAGGCCCTTAAATCTATTTCTCACTTCCACTGTATAATCATAAGGGATTTGATTTAGGTCATACCTGAATGGTGTAGCAGTTTTCCCTACTTGCTTCAATTTAAGTCTGAATTTGGCAATAAGGAGTTCATGATCTGAGCCACAGTTAGCTCCCAGTCTTGTTTTTGCTGACTGTATAGAGCTTCTCCATCTTTGGCTGCAAAGGATATAATCAGTCTGATTTCGGTGTTGACCATCTGGTGATGTCCATGTGTAGAGTCTTCTCTTGTGTTGTTGGAAGTGGGTGTTTGCTAAGAGCAGTGCATTTTCTTGGCAAAACTCTATTAGTCAAGAAACACCTGGAGTAACAGGCAAATCTGGCCTTGGAAGTTTTAGTTAGGGTGATATAAAAAGATGAGTGTGCTTATCACAAGAGTACAGAGATATTTTCACAGAGTCCACAGGCTGGTGTGCAGCTGTTATCAGGAAGGGGTTGGAACCGGGAAAGGGAAAGATCTGAAGAATCCAGGCAGCATGTGTCCCTGTCTCTCTTATATTTCTTTCTGTCTGACATCTGCTTAATCCTTATCTCCCTGCAAATCAGCTTTCCCTGCTACTTAGTCCATATGGAAGACTGTAGTTGCTTCAGTTTCCAAGATATATATTTAGACACATATGGAAACCAATTTCCATTTTTCTGTAGAGACAGTCTGGTTGACCCAGTTCAGAATACGTGTTCATACCAAAGAGATATGGTCAGGGGAAGAGGAACATGTAGGAGGTCAATTACTTTGTATGGGGTATGTGGGATATTAGCAGTCCTAGAGAAAGGATGGGTCAGTGCCTTCCTTTTGTGTCAAAATATATTCTCTATAATGTCCAATAATGAACTCAGTAGCTAAAAAAATTTTTTTTTAATTTTTATTGGAGTATAGTTGATTTACAATGTTGTATTAGTATCAGGTGTACAGCAAAGTGAATCAGTTATACATATATATGTATATGTTTATAATATATATATACATGTATCCACTATTTTTTTTAAATATTCTTTTCCCATATAGGCCATTACAGAGTACTGTTGTTGCTGTTCAGTTGCTCAGTCATATCTGACTCTTTGCAAACCCATGGACTGCAGCTCACCATGCTTCCCTGTCCATCACCATCTCCTGGAGAGTGCTCAAACTCATGTCCACTGACTCAGTGATGCCATCCAACCATCTCATCCTCTATTGTCCCCTTCTCCTCCTGCCTTCATTTTTTTCCAGCATCAGGGTCTTTTCCAATGAGTCAGCTCTTCACATCAGGTGGCCAAAGTATTGGAGCTTCAGCTTTAGCATTCGTCCTTCTAATGAATATTCAGGGTTGATTTCCTTTGCAGTCAAAACAAGGTTGACTGGATTGATCTCCTTGCTATCCAAGGGACTCTCAAGAATCTTCTCCAACACCACAGTTCAAAAGTATCAATTCTTTGGCGCTCGACTTTCTTTATGGTCCAGCTCTCACATCTATACATGACTACTGGAAAAACCATAGCTTTCACTAGACGGACCGTTGTCGGCAAAGTAATGTCTCTGCTTTTTAATACACTGTCCAGATTAGTCGTAACTTTTCTCCCAAGGAGCAAACGTCTTTTAATTTCATGGCTTCAGCCACCATCTGTAGTGATTCTGAAGCCCAAGAAAATAAAGTCTATCACTGTTTCCATTTTTTGCCCATCTATTTGCCATGAATTGATGGGACCAGATGCCATGATCTTACTTATTTGAATGTTGAGTTTTAAACCAGCACTTTCACTCTTCCCTTTCACTTTCATTAAGAGGCTCTTTACTTCTTCTTCACTTTCTGCCATAAGGGTGGTGTCATCTGCATATCTGAGGTTATTGATATTTCTCCCAGCAATCTTGATTCCAGCTTGTGCTTCTTCCAGACTGGCATTTCTCATGATGTACTCTGCATATAATTTAAATAAGCTGGGTGACAATATACAGTCTTGACGTACTCTATTCCCAATTTTGAACCAGTCTGTTATTCCATGTCCAGTTCTAACTGTTGCTTCTTGACCTGCATACAGATTTCTCAAAAGGCAGGTAAGGTGGTCAGGTGTTCCTATCTCTTGAAGAATTTTCTACAATTTGTTGTGATCCACACAGTCAAAGGCTTTAGTCAATGAAGCAGAAGTAGATGTGTTTCTGGACTTCTCTTGCTTTTTCTGTGATCCAGTGGATGTTGGCAATTTGATCTCTGGTCCCTCTGCCTTTTCTAAATCCAGCTTGAACATCTGGCAGTTCTTGGTTCATATACTGTTGAAACCTGGCTTGGAGAGTTTTGAGCATTACTTTGCTAACATGTGAAATGAGGGCAATTGTGTGGTAATTTGAACATTCTTTGGCATTGCCCTTGTTTGGGATTTGGACGAAAACTGACCTTTTCCAGTCCTGTGGCCACTGCTGAGTTTTCCATATTTGCTGATGAAGATGAATTCAGTGGCTTTCTTGCTGTTTTCTTTTGCTGTGTATTACAATTTGGTTAATGGTGTTAGTATTTACCCTAGCTCCTTAGACACATGAAAGCTTTTGGTACTGAATTGGGAGGCTGGGAGTTTGTGTTGCATAAAGGGGAGATGTGAAGTTGGTCTAAAGGTGGCAGAATGTAGAGCTAATTATTAGCTAATAATCTGATAGATAGTATCCAGAACAAAAGTAAAACAGAAAGGAATTTAGGCAGGCCTTAGAAAAAAATCGGTAGAAGGAGCAGATATAGCGGTAAGCTAACAGAGTGAAATCTGGGGAATCCACCCCAAAGAAAGGTTTGTATGAGATATCAGAATATGGCTTGGTTAGGTACCACCAGCCAGAGGAAAAGCATGGGACTTTTTATAAGGTCCTCAACCTCAGGAGCGATCTAATGAGGACACTAAGGATTTAGACACTACATTCAGTTGATTAAGATAGAATAAAAACTTCATCTATCTTGGAATCTTCACTCTTCTTTGTTGTATTCTGCCAATCATTAATTCTTGTTGCTTTTACTTCAACAGTATCTTATAGATTTATGACATT
Organism: Connochaetes taurinus; assembly: GCA_006408615.1. Classification (NCBI taxonomy): domain Eukaryota; kingdom Metazoa; phylum Chordata; class Mammalia; order Artiodactyla; family Bovidae; genus Connochaetes; species Connochaetes taurinus. The sequence goes on from SJXO01005982.1 coordinate 83,429, forward strand.
TCTGAACTTCCCACTATCACTGTCTGTTCATTTCATTCTCTTATCACTTTAGGCTACACTGCTCAAAGGCATCTCTATTAGTTTCCTAGGCCTGAAGTTTCCTAGGCCTGAAAGAATACCACAGAAGGAGTGGCTTAAAATAACACAAAAGGAATGGTTTAAAATGCTGGACTGGATAAATTACAAGCTGGAATCAAGATTGCCAGGAGAAATATTAATAACCTCAGATATGCAGATGATACCACCCTTAAGGCAGAAAGTGAAGAGAAACTAAAGAGCTCTTGATGAAGGTGAAAGAGGAGAGTGGAAAACTGGCTTAAAACTCAACTTTCAAAAAACGAAGATCATGGCACCGAGTCCCATCACCTCATTGCAGATAGATGGAAAAACGATGGAAACAGTGACAAACTTTATTTTCGTGGGCTCCACAATCCCTGTGGATGGTGACTGCAGCCATGAAATTAAAAGACACTTGCTCTTTGGAAGAAAAGCTATGACAAACCTACACAGTGTATTAAAAAGCAGAAACATTACTTTGCCAACAAAGGTCTGTATTGTCAAAGCTATGGTTTTTCCAGTAGTCATGTATGGATGTGAGAGTTGGACTATAAAGAAAGCTGAGCACTAAAGAACTGATGTTTTTGAACTGTGGTGTTGGAGAAGACTCTTGAGAGTCCCTGGGACTGCAAGGAAATCAATCCAGTCAATCCTAAAGGAAATCAATCCTGCGTATTCATTGGAAGGACAGATGCTGAAGCTGAAGCTCCAGATGCAAAGAGCTGACTCATTGAAAAAGACCCTGATGCTGGGAAAGATAAAAAGCAGGAGGAGAAAGGACGACAGAGGACGAGATGGCTGGATGGCATCACCAACTCAATGGTCATGAGTTTAAGCAAGTTCTGCAAGATGATGAAGGGCAAGGAAGAGTGGGGTGCTGCAGTCCACGGGATTGCAAAGAGTCGGACATGACTGAGCAACTGAACAATAAAACAAAATAACAGAAATTTATTGGCTTATAGTTCTAGTGCTAGAAATAAAAAATCAGGATATCAGTAGAATTGGTTGCTTCCTTAAAAAATTTTTATTTATTTATTTGGCTGTGTTGGGTCTTAATTGACATATGTGGGATCTTTCATTGCAGGGAGTGGTTTTAGTAGTTGCCCCACAACATATGGGATCTTAGTTCCCTGACCAGGGGTGGAACCTACGTATCCTGCATTAAAAGGTGGGTTCTCAATCACTGGACACCAGGGAAGTCCCAGCTTGATTCCTTCTTAGGGCTGTGAGCAAGACTATATTCCATCCTTCTTAACTTCTGGTGGTTTACTGGTGATCTTTGTTTGGAGTTACTTGGACTGTGGATGTATCACTCCAATTCTCCACCTTCACAGGTCATTTCCCCCTTATCTCTTCACATAATCTTCCCTCTGTACATGCCTGTGTCTGTTTCCAAATTTCTCCTATTTTATAAGGACACTAGTCATATTGCATTATGACTGAATGTGTGCTGTCACTTCAGTTGTATCTGACTCTTTCTGATCCTATGGACCATAGCCTGCCAAGCTCCTCTGTCCATGGGATTCTCCAGGCAAGAATACTGGAGTGGGCTTCTGTGCCTTCCTCTAGGGGATATTTCCAACCTATGGATCAAACCTGCATTGGCAGGCAAGTTTTTCACCACTAGCACCATCTGGACTGAATGGCCTTATCTTAATTTGATCATCTGCAAAGACTGTTTACAAATAAGATATACATCTAAAGTACTGGAAGTTAGGACTTCAAAACAAATTATTCCTTAGCAGGCCCCCATTTTGTGTCTACATTGCTTCCAAAATTATTTTACTGGGGCTTCCCTGATGGCTCCATTTTATTAAACACCTCCAATGACTTATTCATCCTAGGATAAAATCTAAATACTTAATAGCATCATGTATGACCAACAATAATGTTATGTCTGTAATCTAATCAGTAATTCCTCTACATGACATGCAATTTGTATTATACTAGCTTTTTTCCCCCTGCTGTTCTCTCTTTCCTTATATCTTTTTTTACCAGATGAAAATATGGTTAACAAATTTCTATTTATCTTCCAAGGCTCATTTGTAGTCTTTCTAAACCATCTATGCCCTTCCAGGAGGATCAATTTGTCTCTCATCTGTGTTACTAAAGCAGGTAAGCAGAGAGTACTCTGTGCTTATACAATATCTCATATCTTCTATAAAATATCTCACTGAATCATGGCTATAGTTTGATATTTCTTGCTAGATTGTAAGTTCCTTAAGGCCAGAGGGACTCCTCAATTTTTTGCTATTTCCCCAGCACACACAGAGCTAACATACAGTAGTACTCTATAAATGCTCATTAAGTGAAAATTAATTGTCAGCCATAATTATCATGAACCCGAACTTTTAAACATATGCAGTGTGCACCCAACACGATGAGGTTCATGATGAATTAGAATTGATTAATTTTATGATTGCTAAAATTTGTCTTTGAATAATTCATGAATAACTTTAAAGTACATTTGAATTATGTAAGCTGAGTAAAAATAATTTAATACTTTAATAAAATACATTGTTATTTTGGTATTTGTAGACATTTAAGCTTAGAAAATAAGGCAGATAGTAGGGAAAATTTAATTTAAGAAAACTTCTTAAGCTGCTACTTAGGGCATTCTGCTGAGAAAATATGGAAAATGCTGGAAAGGAGAATAGTCTGTTGTTTATTAACCAAGAGTTAAGAGACTTCAACCTGGTGGGAAGCTAGCAGAATTCAAAACAAAACTCCAGAGTACATCATACATAATAAGGATGTTTGCTGCATGAAATTTTCTTTCAGTGATGTGTGTGTGTGTGTGTGTGTGTTTGTATGTGTATTTTCATACTTGTTTATGCTTGGTCAAGATGTAAAATTTATTTCTTTTGGGTCAAAGTAAAAAACTTTAAAAGCTAGATGATTTTTAATGCATCTTCTGACTTTGAGATTCTCTTAAAATGCTCAGGAATTCTCCACGCAGTATCCATGTTTGCTACATTAAATCTATACATGTGTGCTGTGATTTACAAGTGAGAAGACAACAAAAATTTTGCTCTTCTTTCAGTCTTCACCACTTAAGTAAAGGGAAACACCATTTTTTTTAGTTGCTCAGTTCAGAAATCTCAGGCTGATGCCACTTTTTATGTCTCCCATAAGTGTTCCACTAACAAGTTTGATAGGACAGTGGCTCTGGTTGCAGTATACCTGGGAGGTGCTGCTTTTGGCATAAATCCTCTTGGAGGAGGTCGCCATTAGCCCCACCAAAGGGCCACCGAGCAGATGACCCACAAACTGGAGAACAATTACACCAAAGAAGTTCTTGCACTGTTGCAAAATTCTAGGGCCCACAAAAGTTTCCTCAACCTGGGGATCTGGCAAAGGGACTGAGAACCCCTAGGGAATTTGATGTTGAAGACCAGTGGGATTTGATTATAGAGCTTCCACAGAACTGGGGAAACAGACTCTTGGAGGGCACAAACAAAACTTTGTGCCCACCAGGACCCAGGAGAAAGGAGCAGTGACCCCACGAGAGATTGAGCCAGACTTGCCTGTGAGTGTCCAGGAGTCTCCAGTGGAGGTGTGGGTGGACAGTGGCCTGCTGCAGGGTCAGGGGCACTGAATACAACAGTCCTGGGAGCTGTGGGTGGTGTGCTGGCATAAGTCCTTGAAGGAGGTAGCCATCACTGCCATTATACCTACCACAGTTTGGCCTCAGGGAAGGAACTACAGGGAGTTACCCATCAACAGAAAATTGGATTACAGATTTACTGTGCATGGCCCTGCCCATCAGAGCAAGACCCAGATTCCCTCACAGCCAGTCCCTCCCATCAGGAAGCTTCCACAAGCCTCTTATCCTCACCCATCAGAGGGCAAACAGAAAGGAAACCACAAACACAGAAAACTAACCAAACTGACCACATAGATCACAGCCTTATCTAATTCAATGAAACTATGAGCCATGCCATGTAGGGCCACCCAAGATGCATGGGTCATGGTGGAAAGTTCTGACAACACATGGTCCATTGGAGGGAGAATGGGAATGGCAAACCACTTCAGTATTCTTACCTTGAGAACCCCATGAACAGTATGAAAAAGCAAAAAGATATAACACTGAGAGATGAAATCCCCAGGTCAGTAGGTGGCCAATATGATACTGGAGAAGAGTGGAGAAATAGATTCAAAAAGAATGAAGAGGCTGAGCCAAAGTGAAAATTACACCCAGTTGTGATGTGACTGGTGATAGAAAGAAAAATATTGCTGTAAAGGACAATATTACTTGGGAACCTGGAATGTTAGATTCATGAATCAAGGTAAATTGGAAGTGGTCAAACAGAAGATGGCAAGACTGAACATCGATTTTTTAGGAATCAGTGAACTAAAATGAACCAGAATGGGTGAATTTAATTTTAGATGACCATTATATCTTCTACTATGGGCAAGAATCCCTTAGAAGAAATGGAGTAACCCTCATAGTCAACAAAAGAGTCTGAAATGCAGTATTTGGGTGCAGTCTCAAAAATGACAGAATGATCTCTATTTCTTTCCAAGCAAACCATTCAATATCACAGTAATCTAAATCTATGCCCCAATCAGTGATATCGAAGAAGCTGAAGTTGAATGGTTCCATGATGACCTACAAGACCTTCTAGAACTAACATCAAAGAAAGATGTCCATTTCATCACAGGGAACTGGAATGCAAAAGTAGGAAGTCAAGAGATACCTGGAGTAACAGGCAAGTTTGTCCTTGGAGTACAAAATGAAGCAGGGCAAAGGCTAACAGAGTTTTGCCATGAGAATGTATTGGTCATAGCAACGTATCCCCTCTTCCAACAACACAAGAGAAGACTGTACACATGATGGTCAATACCAAACTCAAATTGATTATATTCTTTGCAGCTGAAGATAGTATAGATTATATTCTCTATACAGTCAGCAAAAACAAGACCAGGAGCTGACTGTGGCTGAGATCATAAACTCCTTATTGCAAAATTCAGACTTAAATTGAAGAAAGTGAGAAAATTATTAGACCATTGAGGTATGACCAAAATCAAATTCCTTATGATTTACAGTGGAAATGACAGATTCAAGAGATTAGATCCGATAGAGTGCCGAAGAACTATGGACAGAGGTTCCTGACATTGTACAGAAGGTGATGATCAAGACCATCCCCAAGAAAAAGAAATGCAAAAAGGCAAAATGGTTGTCTGTGAGTTCATTCCTCCAAACACTTTTCTTGGAAAATGTATATCCTGTGAGGATATATTAGATATTCTGACATTTCCCCCCAATGATTAGATAAATTCTCAGTATATTTTATAAAATGAGAAGGGTAATGTTTTAAATAAGTTGACTGCTGGGATAAAATAACAAGCAAAACTATGCTAATCAGGAATGGTGGTGTTTGAGTCAGTAAAAACATGACAATTTACCCCTTTGTGTAAAGATTCTGGGTGTGGGTAAAAGGACCTGTGACCTTCCTCATCACATGGCCTATAGCATCCTTACATGGAAACTAGCATGACCAGTCAACTTTCAAACTTCTAGGTAAAGCTGAAAAAATTGAATAACATTTAAGGTAGAGTAAAGTTTATTCTGACATTATACAGGAGGTGGTGATCAAAACCATGCCCAAGAAATACAAATGCAAAAAGGCAAAATGGTTGTCTGAGGAGGCCTTACAAATAGCTGGCAAAAGAAGAGAAGCAAAAGGCAAAGGAGAAAAGGGAAGATATACTCATTTGAGTGCAGAGTTCCAAAAAATAGCAAGGAGAGATAAGAAAGCCTTCCTCAGAGATCAATGCAAAGAAATAGAGGAAAACAATAGAATGGGAAAGACTAGAGATCTCTTCAAGAAAATTAGATACCAAGGGAACATTTCATGCAAAGATGGGCACAATAAAGGACAGAAAATGTATGGACTTAACAGAAGAAGATATTAAGAAGAAATAGCAAGAAGACACAGAAGAGCTATACAAAAAAGATCTTCATGACCCAGATAACCATGATGGTGTGATCATTTACCTAGAACCTGACATCCTGGAGTGCAAAGTCAAGTGGACCTTAGGAAGCATCACTATGAACAAAGCTAGTGGAGGTGATAGAATTCCAGCTAGAAATTTCAGTCCTAAAAAATGATGTTGTAAAAGTATTGCACTCAATATGCCACCAAATTTGGAAAACTCAGTAGTGGCCACAAGACTGGAAAAAGTCAGTTTTCACTTCAATCCCAAAGAAAGGCAATACCAAAGAATGTTCAAACTACCACACATTTGCACTCATCTCATACACTAGCAAAATAATGCTCAAAATTCTCCAAGCCAGGCTTCAACAGTACATGAACCGTGAATTCCATATGTTCAAGCTGGATTTTAAAAAGGCAGAGGAACAGATCAAATTGCCAACATCCACTGGATCATTGAAAAAGCAAGAGAATTCCAGAAACGCATCTACTTCTGCTTCACTGACTATGCTAAAGCCTTTGACTGTGTGGATGACAACAAAATGTGGAAAATTCTGAAAGAGATGGGAATACCAGACCACCTGACCTGCCTCCTGAGAAATCTGTATGCAGGTCAAGAAGCAACAGTTAGAACTGGACATGGAACAACAGACTGGTTCCAAATAGGAAAAGGAGTACGTCAAGGCTGTATATTGTCACCCTGCTTATTTAAAGTTTATGCAAGGTACATCATGTGAAATGACAGGCTGGGTGAAGCACAAGCTGGAATCAAGATTGCCAGGAGAAATATCAATAACCTCAGATATGCAGATTACACCTCCCTTATGACAGAAAGCAAAGAGGAACTAAAGGGCTTCTCAATGAAAGTGAAAGAGGAGAGTGAAAAAGTTGGCTTTTAAAACTCAACATTCAGAAAACTAAGATCATGGCATCCAGTACCATCACTTCATGGCAAATAGATGGGGAAACAGTTGAAACAGTGGCAGACTTTATTTTGGGAGGCTCCAAAATCACTGCAGATGGTGACTGCAGCCATGAAATTAAAAGGTGCTTGATCCTTGGAAGAAAAACTATGACCAACCTAGACAGCATATTTAAAAGCAGAGATGTTACTTTGCAAACAAAGGCCCACTTAGTCAAAGCTGTTTTTTTCTCAGTAGTTATGCATGGATGTCAGAGTTGGACCATAAGGAAAGCTGAAACATTGATAGCTGAAACATTGAAATATGGTGTTGGAGAAGACTCTTGAGAATCCCTTGGACTGCAATGAGATCAAACCAGTCAATCCTAAAGGAAATCAATCCTGAATTTTCATTGGAAGGACTGATGCTGAAGCTGAACACCTGATGCAAAGAACTGATTCATTGGAGAAGACCCTGATGCTGGGAAAGATTGGAGGCAGGAGGAGAAGGTGGCCACAGATGATGAGATGGTTGGATGGCATGACTCTATGGACATGCGTTTGAGCAAGCTCCAGGAGTTGGTGATGTATAGGAAAGCCTGGCATGCTGCAGTCCATGGTGTCACAAAGAATCAGACACGACTGAGTGGCTGAACTGAAGAAATTTGATAGGTTTTATATATATATATATATATATATATATATATATCCAGATTCTAACCACTTCTTACCACCTTTACCTCTACCAACATGATCCAAGCTACCATCATCTGTAGTCTGGGTTACTGTAAAAGTGTCTTACTAGGCATTGCCATTGCTATTCTCAACCTAGCAGCTAGAATGATCTTGTTAAAATATGTCAGATCATGTGACTTCTTTACTCAAGAATGTCTAAATGGCTTCAAATCTCAGCAAAAGTCAAAGTCTTCAGTCTTTCTTTACCTCTTAGCTCTCACCTTCTACATGTCCTTTAATGTTTGTTGTCTCCACAACAAACATACTGGCAACAAATGTACTCAGTATTTCTCAAATATGCAAGGCAGGCTGCCACTTCAGAACCTTTCAACTTGCCATTTCCTCTGGAATAGCTTTTCCCCTTTGTCTTGCTTGGCTTGCTTCTTTACTTTATTCAGTTTTCACTAAAATGTTTACATGAGGCTTTCCTCCCCTACAATGTAAATCTACACCCTCTGCTTTATTTTTCTCCATAGTACTTATCAGCATGTAATAAAATATGGCATTTTTAATTTTGTCCACATCCCACATGAAAATGCTATCTAAGTGGTGCTAGTGGTAAAGAACCTGCTTGCCAATGCAGGAGACAAGAGACGCAGTTTCAACCCCTGGGTCAGGAAGATCCCTTGGAGGAAGGCGTGGTAACCCACCCAGTATTCTTGCCTGGAGAATCCCATGGTGGGCCACTGTCCATAGGGATGCAAACTGTCGGACACCACGGAAGTGACTTAGCGTGCACAAGAAAACGCAAGCTCCATGAGTATGGATTTTTTGTTGTTGTTTATTCACAGCAGTATCCCAGTGCCTGGCATACCTGGATTATGGTAGATGGTCAAGAAATATTTGTTAGTAAATTTAAGGTCTCCATAACTTTTGTCTAAAAGACAAAATCAGGATAACTGATAGGGACCTTTAAACAGATAATGATATTTGATTTTAGACGTGGAGACTGAAGACTTTGGGTGGAAATTAAAGGAAGAATATTCTAGATATGGAGATTAGAGACTGTATTATCACTTCCAATTTTGTTTTATGAACTGTTTCATAACCTTTTACTACCAAGGATTAAGTTGATAAATGATTAATTTTGATGTGAAAACTGGATCTTTTCCTAGTGGTTTCACCATAAAGTCATGAAATATACCATTGAGGAGTATGTATGAAGTGAGTAAGATGTTCAGTATCCTCAATATCCTGATCATAGTCAAGGACTGATTAAACTGGAACCAAAGTTCTGATTTGAAATAGTTAACTAGTCTCGTTTAAACTCTCCTTTAACTATCTAGAGACTGAATCAAGTGAAGTTTTCCCAGAGTATGAATAGTGTGGATAAAAATAATTGCATAAAATTAGAAGTCAGCTTGGAATGTATGTTCATGCCATTCTCAATACTTAAAATTATTTTTGTCTTTATAATTCTTTTCTGATATGACAGTCTCTCCAAAGTGAAGCACAAGTCAACTTACACTTGAAAAATATAATAAAAATTTTCTAACTTGTGTAGGTATTATTTTAATTTTGTTATATTTGCAGTGGGGGGCATCTGAGTGTTAGAATTTCCTCTGTGTGCTGCTCTGTACTTAAGAGATAAAACTGCAATGTGAAGACCTTCACTATGTTATCTCTCAGTTGGACCAATGACCAGTTCTACTCCCCATCTACAATACAAAGAGCTCATACAAGCATCCGATAGTTTAAATGCCCTGAAGGCAATGGCACCCCACTCCAGTACTCTTGCCTGGAAAACCCCATGGACGGAGGAGCCTGGTGGGCTGCAGTCCATGGGGTTTCGAAGAGTCGGACACAGCTGAGCAACTTAACTTTCACTTTTCACTTTCATGCATTGGAGAAGGAAATGGCAACCCACTCCAGTATTCTTGCCTGGAGAATCCCAGGGATGGGGGAGCCTGGTGGGCTGCCGTCTATGGGGTCGCACAGAGTCGGACACGACTGAAGCGACTTAGTAGCAGCAGCAGCAGAACTAAAATAGGGAGGGAGGAAAAAATTGTGAATTGACAAGAGTTTAAGTCTGCAATGACTGGGAAAAAGAAAAAAACCTTAAATAACTACATTAGGTTATTAGGTGGAATGGAAGCTTAAGATAAAGACTAAGTTGAGTTGCAGAAAGATAAAGTTACTTGCATGCCTGAGGCAATAAATTGAAGACATCTTGTTTGCTAAAAGAGGAAGAACTGATCCAAATAAAAACTAACAAATAATAGTGATTTAAATAAGTGTGCATTTCAATACCTAGGCACATTCATTCAGACACAACATGCATGTGAATCTAAGGACTTTTGTGAGTGGTAAATATGTGAGGAGTGAAAAATCTACAACATGAAGAACTGCTTTTTTTTTTTTATGCCATTTCTCTGAAATGCTCATTTTGAATCTTATTTTAGCTGGTTGTGGTCTTATAATAGAGTCTATTTGCCTCTAGTGGGGCCTCCCAGGTGGCTCAGTGGTAAAGAATCCACTTGCCAATGCAGGAAACCACAAATTTGATCCCTGCATTGGGAATATCCCCTGGAGAAGGAAATGGAAACCCACTCCAATATTCTTGATGGAAAATGCCATGGACAGAGGAGCCTGACCAGTTACTGTCTATAGGGTCACAAAAGACTCAGACATGATGTAGTGACTAAAACAACAACAACAAAATTTGCTTCAGAGCTTTAGAAGTTATTCAGGTTGACTAGACTTGGTCAATTCTTTCTTGTATATATTAACAATTTTTCAAATCTGTCTCCTCTTTGCTATCCCCAATGTTGTTGCCCTTGTTTTAATCCTAATCTCTCACTAGAGTTGCTACAAGCTCAGTTCCTCTGATCTTGTCCACCTCCAAAATGTTCACCATGTCACTTAAAGAATCTTTCTAACATATACTATAATCTTACCATATTATGCCTAGCCCAAACTATTTCAATCCCCTCTTTATTTACACACATACCCATACACACACACAGCTTAAGGAATAAATTTTAAATTTATTCTTGTGATACAAAAGTTGAATTTGATAATTGCTGAAGTTCACTGGCTCTATGAAGATGTAAAAGACCTTCTAGAACTAACATGCAAAAAAGATGTCCTTTTCATTATAGGGGACTAGAATGCAAAAGTAGGAAGTCAAGAGGTACCTGGAATAACAGGCACATTTGGCCAAGGAGTACAAAATGGAGCAGGGCAAATGCTAACAGAGTTTTGCAAAGAGAACCCACTAGTCATAGCAAACTCCCTCTTCCAACAACACGAGAAGGCTATACACATCAACATCACCAGATGGTCACTACCGAAATCAGACTGATTATATTCTTTGCAGCCAAAGATGGAGAAGCTCTATACAGTCAGCAAAAAGAAGACTGGGAGCCAACTGTGGCTCAGATCATGATCCCCGTACTGCAAAATCAGACTTAAATTGAAAAAAGTAGGGAAAACCACAAGACAATTCAGGTATGACCTAAATCAAATCCCTTTCAATTATACAGTGGAAATGACAAATAAATTCAAAGGATTAGATCCGATAGAGTTCCTGAACTATGGATGGAGGTTCGTGACATTGTACAGGAGGCAGTGATCAAAAACATTCCCAAGAAAAACAAATTCAAAAAGGCAAAATGGTTGTCCGAGGAGGCCCTACAAATAGCTGAGAAAAGAAGAGAAGCTAAAGGCAAAGGAGAAAAGGAAAGATATATGCATCTGAATGCAGAGTTCCAAAAACTAGCAAGGAGATATAGAAAGCCTCCCTCAGTGATCAATGCAAAGAAAAAGAGGAAAACAATAGAATGGGAAAGACTAGAGATCTCTTCAAGAAGATTAGAGATACCAAGGGAACATTTCAAGCAAAGATGGGCACAATAAAGGACAGAAACTGTGTAGCCCTAACTGAAGCAGAAGATATTAAGAAGAGGTGGCCAGAATACACAGAAGAACTATACAAAAAAGATCTTCATCATCCAGATAATCACAATGGTGTGACCACCCACCTAGAGCCAGACATCCTGGAATGCGATGTCAACAGGGCCTTAAGAAGCATCACTACGAATAAAGTTAGTGAAGGCAATGGAATTCCAGTTGAGCTATTTCAAATCTTAAAAGATGATGCTGTGAAAGTGCTGCACTCTATATGTCAGCAAAATTGGAAAACAGCAGTGGCCACCGGACTGGAATATCAGTTTTCATTCCAATCCCAGAGAAAGGCAATGCCAAAGAATGTTCAAACTATCACACATTTGTACTCATCTCACATGCTAGCAAAGTAATGCTCAAAATTCTCCAAGCCAGGCTTCAACATTACATGAATGCTGAACTTCCAGATGTTCAAGCAGGATTTAGAAAAGGCAGAGGAACCAGAGATCAAGTTGCCAATCATTGAAAAAGCAAGAGAGCTCCAGAAAAACATCTGCTTTATTGACTATGCCAAAGTCTTTGAATTTGTGGATCACAATAAACTGTGGAAAATTCTTAAAGAGATGAGAATACCAAACCACCTGACCAGCCTCCTGAGAAATCTGTATGCAGGTCAAGAAGCAGCAGTTAGAACCAGACATGGAACAACAGACTGGTTCCACATAGGGAAAGGGGTAAGTCACTGCTGTATATTGTCACCCTGCTTATTTAACTTATATGCAGAGTACATTGTGTGAAATGCCAGGCTGGATGAAGCACAAGCTGGAATCAAGATTGCTGGGAGAAATATCAGTGACCTCAGATATGCAGTTGACCACCACCCTATGACAGAAAGCAAAGAAGAACTAAAGAGCCTGTTGATGAAAGTGAAAGGGGAGAGTGAAAATGTTGGCTTAAAACTTAGCATTCAGAAATCTAAGATCATGGCATCTGGTCCCATCACTTCATGGCAAATAGATGGGGGAACAGTGGAAACAGTGACAGACTTTATTTTGGGGGCTCCAAAATCACTGCAGATGGTGACTGCAGCCATAAAATTAAAGGATGCTTGCTCCTTGGAAGAAAAGTTATGACCAACCTAGACAGCATATTAAAAAGCAGAGACATTTCTTTGCCAACAAAGGTCCATCTAGTCAAAGCTATGGTTTTTCCAGTAGTCAAGTATGGATGTGAGAATTGGACTATAAAGAAAGCTGAGCACTGAAGAATTGGTGCTTTTGAACTGTAGTGTTGGAGAAGACTCTTGAGTGCCTTGGACTGCAAAGAGATCAAATCAGTCCCTCCTAAAGGAAATCAGTCCTGAATATTCATTGGAAGGATTGATGCTGAAGCTGAAACTCCAATACTTTGGCCACCTGATGCGAAGGGCTGACTCATTGAAAAAGACCATGATGTTTGGAAGGACTGAAGGCAGGAGGAGGAGAAGGGGACAACAGAGGATGAGATATTTTGATGGCATCACTGATTCGATGGACATGAGTTTGAGCAAGCTTTGGGAGTTGGTGATGAACCGGGAAGCCTGGCGTGCTGCAGTCCACAGGGTCTCAAGGAGTCAGACACGACTGAGTGACTGAACTGAACTGGATTATGATAGAAAATACACACTTTGGTCACTTTTGGATTTTCTTTCACTTCCTTTTTTTTTTTTTCTTCTATTTCTTTATATTTGCTTTTGCATTTATTGTACTATATGTGGCTCCTGAAATGCCATGGTTTATTTCAGCACCATGTTTTTTGCATGGATGAGGATTTGATTAGGTTGTGAATGATATAAAAAAGAAAAACAATAAAATAACATTGCCTTAAATATGGTAGAAATTTATTTATCTTTGTGTAAAAGAAATATGTAGTTGGATTCTCCAGAACTATTAGAGCAGTTTTACAAATGTAAGGACCCAGGCTCTGTCTCCACTGCTGTACTGCCATTCTCTACATTTGGCTTTCACCTTCAAAACGGCTGCTTAAGTACCAGCCATATCTAAGCTGTAGCAAGCCATAAGAGGGAGGAGTGGAATGTGCATCCTCCAAATGACTTTAAGTGAGTCCCAGGACTTTATTGAAAGCTATTAATAAAGAGAGTCTCTGTTTCAGTTAGATGTGGATTTTTGAAGCTAATTACTGCAGCCTTCTTGCCATCAAGAGGAGAGAGCCTGTCTGAGAGTAGGAAGCAATCTTCAGGAAACAGAGCCTCTTAAACTCAGAAAAGAAACAGCTCTTTCGTCAATCTGACCCCCAACATCAAGCTATAGCTAAAGCAAGATGTACCATTGGGTTTTTAACTGACATGAATGATTATAAATCTTCGGGCTCCCCTGGTGGCTCAGCTGTTAAAGAATCCGCCTGCAATGTAGGAGACCCCAGTTTGATTAATGGATTGGGAGGGTCCCCTGGAGAAGGAAATGGGTTACCTGCTCCAGTATTCTTGGGCTTCCCTGGTGGTTCAGACAGTAAAGAAACTGCCTGCAATGCAGAGACCTGTGTTCAATCCCTGGGTTGGGAAGATTCCCCTGGAGAAAGGCATGGCAACCGACTACAGTATTAGTGGGCTTCCCTTGTGGCTCAGGGGGTAAAGGAGTCCGGGGTTCAGTCCTTGGGTTGGGAAGACTCCTGGAGAAGGAAATGGAAACTCACTCCAGTATTCCTGCCTGGGAAATCCCAAAGACAGAGAAGCCTGGTGGGCTACAGTGCATGGGGTCTCAAAGACTTGGATGTGACTGGGTGACTAACACTATAAATTTCGGCCATAGTACCTAACATGGGTAAGGAAGAAAGTGAAGATTAGAAAACCTTCATAGATTGAAAATTGTGGTGGTGGTGTCAATGGATAGGTGCTCTTTTTTTTTTTTTTTTTGATAGGTGCTATTAATGAGATGAAGAGTGTGGCAGTGTGCTACTTGAGTAAAGGAGCGGGGTGTACAGCAAAGGGACTGAGATATTTGATTTATGAATTTGGAAGCAGTACAGTTTCTTTTGTGATGACATCTAGGATGTATCTTCAGAAAGTGGGTACCTCAGTTGATTGTGTAGATGAGAAATGTCAATGGAGATGAGAAGGTCAATGAACTGAAAGGCCAGTGAGTTTAATTGTTTTATATAAATATCTCTTAGAGCAGGATAATGACAGCATGTCTGAGCTTAATTCAGCAAGAACAGACAATAAGAGGCTGAGATCTAGCTCTTCTGGTTTGGTCTTTCCTAAGGATAGACCTTAGAATAAACTAGAGGAATAGAGCATTCAGTCAATCTTCCATTTATATTATTTGTCTCACTTTGAACTAGTATTGTGAATTCACTGTTGTTCGCAATACCTTTAGAATGTGTGAAGTTAGAGTCATAAATATTAATAGTCAGCTGAGCTGGAAATAAGATTGATAACCTCCTTTGAAGACAGAAAAGCCTTAGAAGGCATGGAGGTAAACCAGGGGAATACTCTTGAAGCCTAGATTCTCCTCAGGAAGCAGTTTTGAATTCACTCTAGCACATAGATGAAAGAGTCTTCAAGGTCACAAAGTTCAGTAATAAAGAATGACTTTAGGAAATTAACCTGAAAAAATTTTTAACCAGTTGAAACTAAATATCTCTCTCATTCAAAGTGAATATACATAGAGGCAATTCAATGAGTTAACTTGTATAAATTTATAATTGATAAGCAAGTTAAACACTGATATCTGTCTTTTAAGGGTAAGAATATATATTTAGAACAGTTGACTTTTTAGAAACATTTCTTGTCTGAAAATAGAAAATAGAACAGTTACAGCAGAAATAGCTAAAAGTGATTCACGTTTAAGATAAAGGTTATTTTTTTTGTTTCATTTTGTTTTATAGCTGAGGCCTGTAATCTACTCATCTAAATGCAGTATAGCATTAAAATACAAATTAAAAAAGGAGAAGGACCAGAACATACTTTGTCTACTCTACTGGAAATTGTTATCTGTTTTATCAAGAGACCAGTTCTACTAATGAATGGGTACCTTAAAAATGAAGAGATATAATTGGCTGTTAAGCACTGAAAGAAAAATGTCTTATCTCACTTGTAATCAAAGAGATGCAAATTAAATCAATGATATGCAATTTTTACCTTTATATTGACAATTTCACTGAGAGTGACTAACTTGATGATCAGTCACTCTGGTTTTTCCTTACCTCACTTTCCCCATTATTGGAAATTAAATGACTCAAAGGTCAGGGTATAAACCATCACAAAAAATTTCAAGATCATTAAAGAAAGCAATTTTGTTGGAATTTTTGAACTGTAAAAATAGAAATGTATTTTGCTTTAATCTCAAACCTGAAACATTTAGAAAATTTTGCTTTACAATGCTCAGAAATCAATATATTGAGGGAGAAGAAGGAGAAAGAATTAGCTCTCTTCCAAGGCTAAGCCTTTTCAGATGCCAGTTATTTCTGATTGGAAGTCTACCAAAGAGAGTTCAGGACCTATTCACCTCATCAGAGCTAAATGCTTGGGGGAAATGATTTAGCTTTTGCTAAATTTTCTATCAAGCAGCATTTCATTTTAGGAATAGGCAACCTGAATGTAGCCTACATTCTTCAATAATACATTCATGTAATTACTGAAAAAGATTGCTCATTTAGTTTTATTAAAAGCAGAGAACTGGTGTATTATTAAAAAGTCACTATTATAATCCTCTCTAGAGTAAAATATATTGAACAGTATTTTCCTAACTTCCTACAGATCTCAAAATGGAGAAGAAAGTTTTCTCTTTTTCTAAACCGTCTTCTTCAGGTCCCTTCAAATGATGATGTCTATGGCTGATTCATGTCAATGTATGGTAAAAATCACTACAATATTGTAAAGTAATTAGCCTCCAAATAAAATAAACAAATTAATTTTTAAAAAAATGATGGTCAGTAGTTCTTTCATCTTCTGTTCTTGTGTGGTCATCCTTTCAGCCCCGTCCTCCAAGGCTTTCAGGGAGAGTAAACAGGAAGTACTGTTGCTATACCCATCCCTGACCACATCACCCCCTACCTTTCCTACTCTTCACAATGCCACCATCATTAACATTTCCCTCTCCTCTTCAAATATGCCTCTCACCATCCGCACAGTTTTCAGAGCTGAAAGATGCCTGAAGAATTATCTAGTTTAGTAAAAAGCCAGGCTTCCCTATCCATCGCCAACTCCCGGAGTTTACTCAAACTCATGTCCATTGACTCAGTGATGCCATCCAACAATCTCATCCTCTGTCGTCCCCTTCTCCTCCCGCCTTCAATCTTTCCCAGCATCAGGGTCTTTTGAGTCAGTTCTTCACATCAGATAGCCAAATTATTGGAGCTTCAGCTTCAACATCAGTCCTTCCAATGAATATTCAGAACTGATTTCCTTTAGGATGGACTGGTTGAATCTCCTTGCCGTCGAAGGGACTCTCAAGAGTCTTTTCCAACACCACAGTTCAAAAACATCAGTTCTTCCATGCTCAGCTTTCTTTATAGTCCAACTCTCACATCCATACATAACTACTGGAAAAGCCATAGCTTTGACTAGA
Source organism: Connochaetes taurinus (assembly GCA_006408615.1). NCBI lineage: Eukaryota > Metazoa > Chordata > Mammalia > Artiodactyla > Bovidae > Connochaetes > Connochaetes taurinus. The sequence continues at coordinate 100,474 of SJXO01005982.1, forward strand.
TGGACCTTTGTTGGCAAAGGAATGTCTCTGCTTTTTAATATGCTGTCTAGGTTGGTCATAACTTTTCTTCCAAGGAGCAAGCGTCTTTTAATTTCATGGCTGCAGTCACCATCTGCAGTGATTTTGGAGCCCTCCCCAAAATAAAGTCTGTCACTGTTTCCACTGTTTCCCCATCTATTTGCCATGAAGTGATGGGACCAGATGCCATGATCTTAGATTTCTGAATATTGAGTTTTCAGCCAACATTTTCACTCTCCTCTTTCACTTTCATCAACAGGCTCTTTAGTTCTTCACTTTCTGCCATAAGGGTGGTGTCATCTGCATATCTGAAGTTATTGATATTTCTCCTGGCAATCTTGATTCCAGCTTGTGCTTCATGCAGCCCGGCATTTTGCATGATGTACTCTGCATATAAGTTAATTAAGGAAGGTGACAATATACAGCCTTGATGTACCCCTTTCCCTATTTTGAACCAGTCTGTTGTTCCATGTCCAGTTCTAACTGTTGCTTCCTGATCTGCATACAGATTTCTCAAGAGGCAGGTCAAGTGGTCTGTTATTCCCATCTCCTTCAGAATTTTCCAGTTTATTGTGATCCACACAGTTAAAGGTTTTGGCATAGTCAATCAAACAGAAGTAGATGTTTTTCTGGAACTCCCTTGCTTTTTCTATGATCCAACGGATGTTGGCAATTTGATCTCTGGTTCCTTTGCCTTTTCTAAATCCAGCTTGAACATCTGGACGTTCACAGTTCACATACTGTTGAAACCTGGCTTGGAGAATTTGAGCATTACTTTACTAGTGTGTGATGAGTGCAATTGTGCAGTAGTTTGAGCATTGTTTGGCATTGCCTTTCTTTGGGATTGAAATGAAAACGTGTGTAGTCATGATAAGAGATTTACAAATGATAGTTTTCTTGTAATATGGGATTTCTGAAGAGCCCACAAAATCTTCCAAAGTGACAGGAAGAAAAGAATTGGTTTAAGACTTTCTCTGAGACCAAAGAGCATGACACCACATCACCTTGACCGTATGCTATGAATTTTTCTGTTTCCCATTCCTCTTCCCTGTTCTCAGACCCTGGTTTGGCACAATAAGGGAGGAAAAGGAGAGGTACTAGGTAGAGGAGAGGGCAGAAGCTACCTTTTCTTTCTTTCCCAATTGCAGGCTCCTCACTGCAACAGGCCAGAGCTGGGGGTTGGTGATAAACTGCAACACTGAATCATTGGACAGGAGATTTTTATTATTGAGTTGAATGTGTGTTAAGTGAATTGAAGTAACTAAAATGACTCCTCATTATCTAAGAATGGCCTGAAGAGTCCAAGCACTGGACTGAGATTTACCTAGAGTTAGGGGGTGAAATTAGTGCCACACAGTGGATTTAAAGGGACCGAGGGAAGCACAAGGGCCTTCCTCGTGGCTCAGCTGTTAAAGAATCTGACTGCAATGTGGGAGACCTGGGTTTGATCCCTGGGTTGGGAAGATCCCCTGGAGAAGGGAAAGGCTACCCGCTCCAGTATTCTGGCTTGGAGAATTCCATGACTGTATACTACATGGGGTCGCAAAGAGTCAGACACGACTGAATGACTTTCACTTTCACTTTTCAGGGAAGCAAAAAAGAACCTGAACTTCTCAGTTCGTATATTTTTTATACAAATCACACTGTGCTACAGCTTTTGCTACTCATTCCACCAAAGCTGTGCCTACGAGAGGCACTTCATTTTAGTTCACACAGGTGTTCATTTAAGTAACATGCCATTGACTGGATTCTTAGTATCCCATCTTCTAATTGTAACACATCCCCACTCCTTTCAAATAAATGCAGCTCACATGACCCAAGATTCTTATCCTTGAACACTGCCTACAATATTTTTGGATACAGGTAGACAACAGAAATTACTCCAGCTATTTTAAACAGAAAATGATTGAATGTAGGAATTCAGTGGTGAAAAAAATAACCCGAAGGGATGGAGGAGCAGGCTCTAGGTGGGGCCTCCATGCGGTGGCTCACAGAACAAGAATGGCTACTGGTGCTGCCAATCCTGTCCTAATCAAGACACTGGTGAATCAGAAAGCCAGGTTACATCTATGGTTTCCAGGGACATATCCTCTTAGCTTTGACACAGGAATCATGATACTGCTACTGCAGCTGTTGGCTCCATAGTCATGTCACTTGCACTACCCATATTAGCAAAAACAGATGCTGTGCATGTTATATACTCATTCTCCACTCAATTCTGAATTCAGCTCTTTATGTGCATTCTTCTGATGAACAAAGCTGAAGTCATAGCTTTAAGAGAATTGGGTAAATGTAGTTTTTAGCTTTCAACCTCTATATAAGCAGAGAAACACATTAGGAAGTGGTTATAAAAGTTATTGTGAGCCAGTCCACTGTGTCAGCCACACCATATCTCTTTCTTTCTCAATTAACTTTTTGATTTGGTAGATCATGTTCTCCAACAGCCTCCCAAAAAAGGAGGCAAAGCAAGAAAAAGTTTTGAGAATTTTCAAGTCTAAAAATGCTTTTATTTTACTCTAATATTTACTTAATAACTTGCCTGGATATTGTATTTTATGGCTGGAAATAATTTTCCATCAGAATTTTGGAAACATTTTTGCATCATCTCCTAGAGTCCAGAGTTGCAGTTGAGAAGTCTAAAGCCATTTTCATTCCTAAATCTTTGTCTTGAAACTACTTGCTTTTTTCCCTGTCTTAATGCTTTTCAGATCCTTTTTAAAATATCTGGTTTCATAAAACTTTATAATGTGAATTTTTCTCTCACTGTGGGCTCTTTCATTATGAATACTCACTTTTCAATGTAAAAGTGAAAAGTGGATTAGGATTTTTTGGTAATTTTTTTTCTTTGTGGGTTTCATTTTTTCCATTTCTTTGTTTTCTTCCTGAAATGCATTAAGATCGGATGAGAGCTCTTTTAGATACCTTCTGAATTTCCTATTATTTATCTCCTATTTTATGTATGTGTGCCTGCTAAGTCACTTCAGTTGTGTCCCTTGGCAACCCTATGGACTGTAACCTGCCAGGCTCCTCTGTCCATGAGATTCTCCAGGCAAGAATACTAGAGTGGGTTGCCATGCCCTGCATCGATTCTGTCTCCTGCATGGGCAGGCGGGTTCTTTAACACTAGTGCCACCTGGGAAGCCTCTCCCATTTTATATCTCTTTGTATGTTGGTTTTGCATCTTAGTAGATTTCCTCAATTTTATATTTCAATGTTTCTATTGAATTAAAAAGTTTTGCTACTGCTATGTCACGTCAGTCGTGTCTGACTCTGTGCGACCCCATAGATGGCAGCCCACCAGGCTCCTCCGTCCTTGGGATTCTCCAGGCAAGAACACTGGAGTGGGTTGCCATTTCCTTCTCCAGTGCACAAAAGTGGAAAGTGAAAGGGAAGTCTCTCAGTTGTGTCTGACTCCTGGCGACCACGTGGACTGCAGCCTACCAGGCTCCTCCATCCATGGGATTTTCCAGGCAAGAGTACTGGAGTGGGGTGCCATTGCCTTCTCCGAAAAATTTTGCTATCATACTCTTATTTCCAAGAGATTTTTGCTGTTGTTTTCCTTTCATGGTATATTGTTCTTGTTCTATGAATATATTATTGCATTATCTTTATGATGACATTATTATTGTTGACATCATTATTTTTAAAGTTTTCTTTTGGTCTCTGCTTAGTCTGTTTCCTTTGGCTTTATTTTATTTTCTCTGGTGATTTATTTTGATCTCTGACTTTCCACATGAAGGTTACAGCTTCCTCAATTCTGTTAATTCAGTCACCACGTTTTGAAATATTTTTATCTTGCAAAATTTGGCTGGCAGCTTATCTGCTGTTGTCTTTTCTTCTGTCCTCTTTGTCCTTGTGGGTTTAAGACTTTTTGTTGTTTTTGTTAATGTCTACTATATCATTTGCTGATATTTTGAAGAGGAATAAGAATAGACATATATGTTTAATACACTATCTTTTAAAATGACTTTAATTTGATGAGAGCTAAAAGCAGAGGAGAGAATCAGTTCAGTTCAGTCGCTCAGTCGTGTCTGACTCTTTGCAACCCCATGAATTGCAGCACGCCAGGCCTCCCTGTCCATCACCAACTCCCGGAGTTCACTTAAACTCACATCCATTGAGTTGGTGATAGCTTAACCCGAAAACCAAACACAAGTTTGTCTTCATGTTTTTACCAATTTCTACTTTCCTATTCCTTTCCTCTTGCCTCTAGAACTTATAATTATCTGATATCCTTGCTATGTATTATTAATGAATTTATTTATTTAGTTACTTCCCCACCCCATCTTCCATACTGTTTCCACTCAATAACCAGGAAGTGTCTGACAAAGAGTAAGCACTCAGTCTTTAATTATTAAATACATTAATAAAAAGGTAGGTGACCTGTCTCCTTATTTAGAATTATACTTCTGGGGAAGATAAACTCTTGTCTAAGTTGGTTGATGGGAGGTGTTCAGATATTTTTGACTTGGGGTCTCCATAAGCCCTCTGTCATCTAGCCACACCTTGCATGTTTGTAGTTCATATTCTTATTTTCACTTGTAATGTTCTCCCTATCTCCTTGTTTGCCTACCAAACTTTTACTTTTTAGAAAGCTACATATGTCACTTTCTTAGCAAATAATATCATTCTTGATTCTTTTTTACTCTGTTAGTGCTATCTCTTGCCTTTCTGCATCAAGAATCTTCTCTCTGCTTCCATAATATACCTTCCATTCAAGTCTATCTTGAGACTATAAACAATTACCCTTCAGAGCCCAAACTCTGGAGTCAGCAAATCTGCCTTTGAGTATATCACTTGTTAACTATGTGATACTGGGCAATTTACATACCTCTATAGGCCTCAGCTTCTGACACATGGTAATCACTTAATAATAATAATAATAAAGGTTTCCCTGGTGGCTCAGTAGTAAAAAATCCTCCTGCCAATGCAGGAGACTTGGATTCTTTCCCTGGCCTAGGAAGATCCCACAGGCCATGGAGCAACGAAGCCTGTGCTCTAGAGCCCAGGAACTGCAACTTCTGAGCCCAGGCACCACAGATACTGAAGCCCTCAACTCTAGAGCCTTGATCCACAACAAGAGAAGCCCACGCACCACAACTAGAGGATAGCCCCCACTTGCTGCAACTATAGAAAGACCCGAGCAGCAAGGAAGACCCAGTGCAGCCAAAGATAGATAAATGAAATTATTAAAATAACATCAAGGCAGGGAAAAAAAATCATAAATTAGTATTACTGTTGCAGAGAAGAAGTCAATTCTGACCCCATGTGGGAAACTGTTTCTTTGACTTGCTTCTTGTTGTTTTTGTTATTGCAATCATACATAATGGCCTGACTCAGAGGACCCTACCCCTCTCCCTGACTGTAAATTAAAGTACCTTTATTCAGATCAGGCTTCCCTGGTAGGTCAGTTGATAAAGAATCTGCTGCAATGCAGGAGACCCCAGTTCGATTCCTGGGTTGGGAAGTTCCCCAGAAGAAGGAATAGTCTACCCACTCCAGTATTCTTGAGCTTCCCTTGTGGCTCAGCTGGTAAAGAATCCACTTGCAATTCAGGAGACCTGGGTTTGATCCCTGGATTGGGAAATCCCCTGGAGAAGGGAAAGGCTATCCACTCCAGTATTCTGGCGTGGAGAATTCCATGGACTGTGTAGTCCATGGGGTCACAAAGAGTTGGACACAACTGAGTGACTTTCACTTTCACTTTACTCAGATCAGAGAGAAATAATCTAATCCTTCCCACCTGTGAACAGATTAATACACACCTTCCAAAGGCTAACCCTTCCAAAGATGTTTTGTGAGACTGAAGGCCCTTTCACTTTACTACCCAATTCCCTGTCCCTCTCTATTCTGACTTTTGATTTCAGTGGCTCATTGCTTCATTCTCCCTAACTCTACAAATTAATCTAATCCAGACCCCAGCAAGATGGTTCAGTTTAGTTCAGTTCAGTTGCTCAGTTGTGTCTGAATCTTTGCAACCCCATGGACTGCAGCACACCAGGCCTCCCTGTCCTTCACCAAATCCTCAAACTTGTTCAAACTCATGTCCATTGAGTCGGTAATGGCATCCAACCATTTCATCCTCTGTCATCCCCTTCTCCTCCTGCCAGCAGTCTTTCCCAGCATCAGGCTCTTTTCCAGTGAGCCAGTTCTTCACATCAGGTGGCCAAAGTATTGGAGCTTCAGCTTCAACATCAGTCCTTCCAATGAATATTCAGGACTAATTTCCTTTAGGACTGACTGGTTGGATCTCCTTGCAGTCCCAGGGACTCCCAAGAGTCTTCTTCAACACCACAGTTCAAAAGCATCAATTCCTCTGTGCTCAGCTTTCTTTATGGTCCAACTCTCACATCCATACATGAGAACTGGAAAAACCATAGCTTTGACTAGAAGGACCTTTTAGCAAAGTCATATCTCTGCTTTTTAATACGTGGTCACCATCTGCAGTGATTTTGGACCCCAAGAAAATAAAGTCTCTCACTGTTTCCATTGTTTCCCCATCTATTTGCCATGAAGTGAGGGGACCAGATGCCATGATCTTCATTTTTTGAATGTTGAGTTTTAAGCCAGATTTTTCACTCTCCTCTTTCACTTTGATCAAGAGGCTCCTCAGTTCCTCTTTGCTTTCTATCATAAGGGAGGTGTCATGTGCATATCTGAGGTTATTAATATTTCTCCTGGCAATCTTGATTCCAGCTTATGCTTCATCCAGCCCGACATTTTACATGATGTATTCTGCATATATGTTAAATCAGCAGGGTGACAATATGCAGCCTCGGAATACTTCTTTACCAATTTGAAACCAGTCCATTGTTCCATGTCTGGTTCTAACTGTTGCTTCTTGACCTGCATACAGATTTCTCAGGAGGCAGATCAGGTGGTCTGGTATTCCCATCTTTTTCATAATTTTCCACAATTTGTTGTCATCCACACAGTCAAAGGCTTTGGTGTAGTCAATAAAGCAGAAGTAGATGTTTTTCTAGAACTCTCTTGCTGTTTCTATGATCCAACGGCTATTGGCAATTTGATCTCTGGTTTCTTTGCCTTTTATAAATCCAGCTTGAACATCTGGAAGTTCTTGGTTCAGGTACCATTGAAGCCTAGCTTGGAGAATTTTGAGCATTATTTTGCTAGCGTGTGAGATGAGTGCAACTGTGTGGGTAGTTTGAACATTCTTTGGCATTGCCTTTCTTTGAGGTTGGAATGAAAACTGACCTTTTCCAGTCCAGTGGCCACTGCTGAATTTTCCAAATTTGCTGGCATATTGAGTGCAGCACTTTCAGAGCATCATCTTTCAGGGTTTGAAATAGCTCAACTGGAATTCCATCACCTTCGCTAGCTTTGTTTGTAGTGATGCTTTCTAAGGCCCAATTGAATTCACATTCTAGGATGTCTGGCTCTAGGTGAGTGATCACACCATCATGGTTATCTGAGTCATTAAGATCTTTTTTGTATAGTTCTTCTGTGTATTCTTGCCACCTCTTTTAATGTCTTCTGCTTCTGTTAGGTTCATACCATTTCTGTCCTTTATTGTGCCCATCTTTGCATGAAATGTTCCCTTGGTATCTCTAATTTTCTTGAAGAAATCTCTAGTCTCTCCCATTCTATTGTTTAACTCTATTTCTTTGCATAGATCACTGAGGAAGGGTTTCTTATCTCTCCTTACTAATCTTTGGAACTCTGCATTCAGATGTGTATATCTTTCCTTTTCTCCTTTGCCTTTAGCTTCTCTTTTTTTCTCAGCTATTTGTAAGGCCTCCTCAGACAACCATTTGGCCTTTTTGCATTTCTTTTCCTTGGGGTAGTTTTGATCACTGCTTCCTGTACAATGCCATGAACTTCCATCCATAGTTCTTTAGGCACTCTATCAGATCTAATCCTTTGAATCTATTTGTCACTTCCACTGTATAATCGTAAGGTATTTGATTTAGGTAATACCTGAATGGTCTAATGGTTTTCCCCACTTTCTTCAATTTAGGTCTGAATGTGGGCTTCCTCAGAGAAGGCAATGGCACCCCACTCAGGTACTCTTGCCTGGAAAATCCCATGGATGGAGGAACCTGGTAGGCTGCAGGCCATGGGGTCGCTAAGAGTCAGACACGACTGAGTGACTTCACTTTCACTTTTCACTTTCATGCATTGGAGAAGGAAATGGCAACCCACTCCAGTATTCTTGCCTGGAGAATCCCAGGGATAGTGGAGCCTGGTGGGCTGCCATCTATGGGGTCGCTCAGAGTTGGACACGACTGAACTGATTTAGCAGCAGTAGCAGTAACAGCGGGCTTCCTTGGTAGCTCAGATGGTAAAGTGTCTGCCTGCAATTGGGGAGACCTGGGTTCGATCCTTGGGTCAGGAAGATCCCCTGGAGAAGGAAATGGCAACCCACTTCAATACTGTTGCCTGGAAAGTTGGATGGATGGAGGAGCCTGGTTTGCTACAGTCCATGGGATCATAAAGAGTCGGACACAACTGAGCAACTTCACTGGCACTGGTGGCAACAAGGAGTTCATGATCTGAGCCACAGTCAGCTCCTGGTCTTGTTTTTGCTGACTGTATAGAGCTTCTCCATCTTCTGCTGTAAAGAATATAATCAATCTGATTTCAGTATTGATCATCTGGTGATGTCCTTGTGTAGGGTTCTCTCTTGTGTTGTTGGAAAAGGGTGTTTGCTATGACCACTGTGTTCTCTTGGCAAAACTCTGCCAACCTTTGCCCTTCCTCATTTTGTACTCCATGGCCAAACTTGCCTGTTATTCCAGGTATCCCTTGACTTCCCACTTTTGACTTCCAGTGCTCTATAATGAAAAGGACATCTTTTTGGGGTGTTAGTTCTAGAAGGTCTTGTAGGTCATCATAGAGCCATTCAACTTCAGCTTCTTTGTGACGCTTTCTTAGTGCTTGGGGCATAGACTTGGATTACTGTGATATTGAATGGTTTGTCTTGGAAACGAACAGAGATCATTCCATCATTTAGAAACTGCACCCAAGACCAATATATATGTATAGCACATCTGCCTGCCCCCTGATTAATAAGGGTAAGAGATATTTTATGGTAAATATTAGTAATATAGATATCCTAGAAACTATATGGACTTCTTAAAATTCTGATAAGTTTTGGGTTATCAGTCATAATTCTAGTTATTATCTCACAATATTGTCATAGCACTAACCAAGTTTCACAAAACTCCTTACTCTTCAAGAAGCTTTATAGAAAGGACTTTTGGGTAAACACTAGTTTCTGAACTGGGTAAAGATTCTAATGTGAAACCTGATGAATTCACAAAGTTTAACAAAAGAACTGAATGAATTGGCAAATATGCTTAGAAATTTTATGGTTTCTATCTGAAAAATTACTGGTTTGAATCTATGTTTTCCAGGTGTAAGGAAAAAACCTTGCCCTCAGCCTAATGATGACAGTAATTTGGTAAAATTATATTTTATAAACAAATTGAAATATTTATCTTTTTAATCTGTGAACCCTTCTGAGATTGGAAACTCTTAGTTTCGAGTAACTTAATCAGATAAGTTAAGAAAGTTATCTCACAAGGAGGTACAGAAATCTCAAAGCATTATGGAGCCCTTCAGAAGGGAGGAATTCACTTATATCTGTTAGGCAAAATCTGTGATAAGCCTTTGACATGACTTTCCTAGCCTTCAGTCTGTGACTCTAAAAGTTTCAGCAAAGCAAAAAAGTCTGTGATCAATTATGGTTATATCATCAGGCCAAGTTTATTGAGCCCAGACCTGTAAAAATGATGATCTTAGAGAGAAAAAGATATTTTAATAAACATCACCAGATGGTCAATGCTGAAATCATATTGATTATATTCTTTGCAGCCAAAGATGAAGAAGCTCTATACAGTCAGCAAAAACAAGACCAGGAGCTGACTGTGGCTCAGATCATGAACTCCTTATTACCAAATTCAGACTTAAATTGAAGAAAGTAGGGAAAACCACTAAACTATTCATGTATGACCTAAACCAAATCGTTTATGATTATACAGTATAATGGATAAATAGATTTAAGGGACTAGATCTGATACATAGAGTGCTTCATGAACTATGGAATGAGGTTCGTTACATTGTACAGGAGACAGGGATCAAGACCATCCCCATGGAAAAGAAATGCAAAAAAGCAAAAAGGCTGTCAGGGGAAGGCTTACAAATATTTGTGAAAAGAAGACAAGTGAAAAACAAATGAGAAAAGGAAAGATATAAGCATCTGAAAGCAGAGTTCCAAAGAATAGCAAGAAGAGATAAGAAAGCCTTCCTCGGCAATCAATGCAAAGAAATAGAGGAAAACAATAGAATGGGAAAGACTAGAGATCACTTCAAGAAAATTAGAGATACCAAGGGAATATTTCATGCAAAGATGGGCTCAATAAAGGACANGGGAGAAATATCAATAACCTCAGATATGCAGATGACACCACCCTTATGGCAGAAAGTGAAGAGGAGCTAAAAAGCCTCTTGATGAAAGTGAAAGAGGAGATTGAAAAAGCTGGCTTAAAGCTCAACATTCAGAAAACGAAGATCATGGCATCCGGTCTCATCACTTCATGGGAAATAGATGGGGAAACGGTGGAAACAGTGTCAGACTTTATTTTTTTAGGCTCCCAAATCACTGCAGATGGTGACTGCAGCCATGAAATTAAAAGACGCTTAGTCCTTGGAAGAAAAGTTATGTCCAACCCAGGTAGCATATTGAAAAGGAGAGACATTACTTTGCCAACAAAGGTCTGTTTAGTCAAGTCTATAGTTTTTCCAGTGGTCATGTATGGATGCGAGAGTTGGATTCTGAAGAAAGCTTGAAGAATTGATGCTTTGGAACTGTAGTGTTGGAGAAGACTCCTGAGAGTCCCTTGGACTGCAAGGAGATCCAACCAGTCCATTCTGAAGGAGATCAGCCCTGGGTGTTCTTTGGAAGGAATGATGCCAAAGCTGAAGCTCCAGTACTTTGGCCACCTCATGTGAAGAGTTGACTCATTGGAAAAGATTGTGATGCTGGGAGGGATTGAGGGCAGGAGGAAAACTGGATGACAGAGGATGAGATGGCTGGATGAAATCACGGACTCAATGGACGTGAGTTTGAGTGAACTCCGGGAGATGGTGATGGACAGGGAGGCCTGGCGTGCTGCGATTCATGGGGTCGCAAAGAGTTGGACACAACTGAGCGACTGATCTGAACTGAACTAAACTGAACTGAAACCCCAGTTTATTAATGGAGGTCTGTATCTGCTGAGAATCTTTTCCTAGATAGTTCTTTGCTGTTAGGATATATTAATATAGAATTTAATTAGATTATTAAAGGACATCTAGATTTGTTTCTGAAGCTTATCTCAGTAATTTATCTTTGGATGAAGATCAGATGCCTCACACACAACCTGCAACCAATACTGGCAAGAGACATAATTTAAGAAACTGTCTCAAACCTGGGTGGAAGGACCTTTCTGTCAGGTACTCTTAACTGACTCATGCACAGTGAAACTGAAGGGAAGTTGACTGTTGAATTAACTGCCACTTCCAAAGGCCCCTAAGCTGGACTGGTCTATAGAGAGGCCTGCTGACCTCAAACTCACCTTAAAATGAGTCTCAAAGAAGAAGTTGCATTACACTATGATGAGAAGATAACAACATCAGAAGTAGACAGCTTGCTCAGATGTTGCTCTGATTCATATGATCATTTATGTTTTCTTGATTCCTTGGACCTGTGCCTATCAATCAAATGTTTTCTATCATGGACACGATTCTATGCTAGTTTAAAACTCAATCCAATTGTTGGGTTGTGGCCAGTTACCTGTGTCTAGTACTTCTGGGTTAACTTGGTGGATTTCCGTCCTCCTGGATTCTGACAGGATACCCCCTAGGAAGTTTATTTTAGATAAGAGTTCTGTCCTGTTCTGTCTATTCATAATATTACTAGATGGGATCCTCTCACCTGGCCAACTAATAATATGTGCTCTGATGCTGGCCATAGATTAAGTTTTCTCTTCAGTTTATTTCAGTTGCTCAGTCATGTCTGACTCTTTGCAACACCATGGACTGCAGCACGCCAGGCTTCCCTGTCCATCACCAACTCCTGGACTCTACTCAAACTCAAGTCCATTGAGTCGGTGATGCCATCCAACCATCTCATCCTCTGTTGTCCCCTTCTCCTCCTGCCTTCAATCTTGCCCAGCATCAGCGTCTTTCCAAATGAGTCAGTTCTTCTCATCAGGTGGGCAAACCATTGGAGTTTCAACTTCAACAACAGTCCTTCCAATAAATATTCAGGACTGATTTCTTTAGGGTGGACTGGTTGGATCTCCTTGCAGAGTTTCCTCTTAGAGTCATTCAAACTCAATCAGCGTGACAAGCTAAGTCTCAATCAAGAAACTAACCTCTCATCTATTAAAAGGAAAGCTCCCACAATGATGGGATGGATCTATATGGTTAACATAAAGCTATGTTCATTTAAGTTTAAAAGCTTCTGTATGCTGGGAACAATTAAATCATACTAAAAATGATCAACCTGATAATATTATGAGACAAGGCTGGGTGCTTTATGAACTATGCCTATTATTACCCTTGGAGAGAATGGTTCGTATGGAACTGTCACATGAGTGTATGCTCCTTGGTTTTTGTCTCGTCACAACAAAGATTTGGAGTGACAGACATTAAAGCCCCCATTGGTGCTCTTGGGTCTTGGACAGACCGTGTTATAGCTTTTAGACAAATCAGTGTTACAGCTCTATTTTATTTAGAAGATAGCAGGAAAAATCTATCTTCGAGGCGTGAGGGCACATAGATCTAAAGACGTGAAGAGAAGAGCGCCCCAGTGCACGAGGAGAGAGCGTGAGAGAGCCCTTTGGCTCCTCTTTTTATATGCTTTTTTCTTCCCCCCTGGGCCTGCCCTATGTAAATTGGGCTTAGTCAGGAGTGCTGTTCTACCTGAAGTCCTCACTCCGGTCCTCGGACCTTCCTTTGACCTTCCTCTGTTCTATTTTCGCGGGCTTTTCTCTTCCTTGTCTTTTAGCCACTGCTATTCTGGACTCCTTTTCCCTATTCTAACTACCTAACAGAACTCAGTGAATTTGTGGCACTAATTTATAGCCTTGACATCTATATTCATCTGCTGTGAATATCGTCAATGTGTGCACAGGGCAGCCCCACAAGAGGGCTCAGTGGTTAACTTCTGAATTTTAGGCAAACAGGCCTTGGGCAGGAGAACTCAGCAGTTTATTTTCCAGTGAGAGTGCCTCCACCCTACCCACTTCACACCATAGCTTACATTAGATCTGGAGCAGATATATTCTGGGAGAAGTCTGCCATAGAGGCAGCCCAGATTTGGGGGCAGCCCAGCCACCTCGATTCCTGCAGTCACAATGCCCTGACCCCCAACCATAGCCTTGTACTATATCTGGGATGAACATAAGAGGAAAAGAGATGCAAACTGGGGCTGCTTCTGAGTGGAATCACAGGTATGTACACAGGAGGCAGATGGGTCCTCTGTGTTAACATGGACTTCACTTGCTTTAGTATTCACATCCTTTGTGGCAGATCTTGCACTCCAATACAATGGAGGCTGATAGAATGTGTGTCTCAGGGGGCAAAAACTCCAAAAACTGGGGGCAAACCTTGCCACAATAGGTTCAATAACAACAGATCAAAGAGGAAGCCCTGCTTCATTCCTGCACAGGATTTAAATCCTCTAACACAAACCATACACCCTATCAAGGAGATAATAGCCAGCATACTCTGCACAGCATCCATATTAAAACCAGCCCTCACACCAAAAATACTGGACACACCTTTGTTGCAAACTTGTATATAGCCTGATTTTCCCTCTGACCTCCTTGGAGCAGTTTTCTCAGAGCTATTGAGATGCAAATACTCACATCAGACAAAATAGACTTTAAAACGAAGGCTATAAAAAAAGACAAAGAAAGGCATTATCTAATGATAAAGAGATCAGTACAAGAAAGGGATATTACACTCATTAACATATATGCATCCAATATAGAAGCACCTAACTATATAAAACAAATACTAACAGGGATAAAGGAATAAATTGATCATAATACAATAATAGTAAATTTTAACACCTTATTGACACCAATGGAGAGATCATAAGGCAACAGAGATCCTAATGGCCAGTTGGACTGAATTTATATCTATATGATACTATACCCAAAAAATCAGAATACAGATTCTTTTCAAAAATGCAAGGAACATTCTCTAGGATAGAGCACATACTAGTTCACAAAACAAATTTAAAAGGCTAGAAATTATTTCAAGCTTTTTTTTTTTCTGACTATATTGGTATAAAGCTAGAAATTAAACACAGAAAGAAAAATGGGATCAGACCAAACCATGGAGAGTAAACATCAATGATGAAATCAAAGAAGAAATCAGAAAATCCCTCAAGAAAATGGAAATGAAAACACAATAAAATCTATGGGATAGAGCTAAAGCAATTCTAAGAAGGAAGTTCATAGTGACAGGCCTTCCTGAAGACACCAGAAAAATTTCAAATAAACAACCTAACTTGCCACCTAAAAGAATTAAAAAAAGAACAAACAAAACCCAGTCAGCAGAAGGAAGGAACTAATAAAGATCAGAGAGAAAATAAATAACACAGAAATGAAAAAAACAATAGAAAAGATCAATAAAAACAAAAACTGATTATTGAAAAGATAAATAAAATCAACAAACCTTTAGCCAGGTTCACCAAGAATAAAAAAGAGGGGA
>SJXO01005983.1:2582-98592 GCA_006408615.1 Connochaetes taurinus
TTTTTTTTTTTTTTTTTTTTTTTTCAGATTCATTCCTTGCCTGAGTGCTTTCTTCCTTTCATCTCATACGTTTGAAATTTTCTTTGGTAAGTAGTAAATCATCTTAGACTATTTGGTGCCATACTTAGCAAAAATGTCACCTCGTTTATCAGTTCTAATGAGGTAGATGAGCCTAGAGTCTGATATACAGAGTGAAATAAGTCAGAAAGAGAAAGACAAATACTGTATATTAATAGATGTATATGGAATTTAGAAAGATGGTACCAGTGATCCTACATGCAGGGCAACAAAGGGAGACACAGATGTAAAGAACAGACTTTTGGACTCAGTGGGAGAAGGTGAGGGTGGGGTGATTTGAGAGAATAGCACTGAAACATGTAAATTACCATATGTAAAATAGAATGATCAGTGCAAGTTCAATGCACGAAGCAGGGTACCCAAAGCCAGTGCTCTGGAACAACCCAGAGAGATCTGGTGAGGAGGTAGGTGGAAGAGGGTTCAGAATGGGGGGTGGCTGCTTCTGCTGCTAAGTCGTGTCAGTCGTGTCCGACTCTGTGTGACCCCATAGACGGCAGCCCAACAGGCTCCTCTGTCCCTGGGATTCTCCAGGCAAGAATACTGGCATGGGTTGCCATTTCCTTCTCCAGTGCATGAAAGTGAAAAGTGAAAGTGAAGTCGCTCAGTCATGTCCGACTCTTAGACTCTTTAGTGACCCCATGGACTGCAGCCTACCAGGCTCCGCCATCCATGGGATTTTCCAGGCAAGAGTACTGGAGTGGGGTGCCATTATAGTCTTTAGCAGTCTGTTAATGAAGGAAAGGAACGTTTTAACACTCAGAATGGCACCAGGCCCTTCATCCATAAAATGCATTTTGGGATAATCTTGGCAGCAGATGATTCATCCCAGGCTGTAAAATGATTAACTTGAATCTTGTTGAAGGGCAGATTACCATACAAATAGTTTTGTTTACATAGATTAGGGGAACAATGTCTGAGTATAACATACTGGTTTGTGAAGTAGGTTCTGAGCCATTAGGCGGAACCGACTTGAAGAGAGTCTAGGGTAAGTGCATAGTCCATTCACATAGCTTAAGACTAACATTTCCATAAGAAAAATGCATTGGTTAACTCAAGGTTTGAGAATAGTTAACTTCAGGTGAAACCAGGTGTCATGGCAACACATATGTTAAGAGAAACCTCCTTTTAAATTTGTATAGAGAAGGAAAAAAGTATCGCTAGTTTGTTTCCTCCTGCCGCTTAAGAGAGATAAAAATGTCTGACACTTATAGCCTATTTCCTCCATTTGGAGACCCCTGGCCTTCCTGCCTGTTACCCTCTCAGTCCCCCCTTTTCTTTTAGAAGAATTATGTTGCCTAGGGAAAAGGGGCATTGTTCTCGTTCCATAACTGCTTCCGCGCTGACAAGGGGCATTGTCCTTAAATTGGTGAGGCAGCATATTCACACCGAAGATGTCTGATCCAGGGCCCCCAAATAGTAGTTGGAAGCAGCTGTAGCAGTAGCAGGAGTTTGAGCAACTATTGCAGGAAGGGGGACCCCTTCCAGGGTCCGAAACTGAGCTCTTGTCTAACAATCGGAAATGAGTTGTCTGAGGAGACACATGTGCTGACAAAGCAAGAGATTTTATTGGGAAAGGGCACCTGGGTGGAGAGCAGTAGGGTAAGGGAACCCAGGAGAACTGCTCTGCCATGTGGCTCGCAGTCTTGGGTTTTATGGTGATGAGATTAGTTTCCAGGTGGTCTTTGGCCAATCATTCTAATTTGGAGTCTTCCCTGGTGGCGCACGCATCACTCAGCCAAGATGGATGCTAGCGAGAAAGATTCTGGGAAGTGGACAGACACTCCCTGTCTCCTTTCGACCTTTCCTGAACTCTTCAGGTTGCTAGTGGTTCATTAGTTCCGTATTCTTTATCAGGATCTCCTGTCATAAAACAATTCATGCAAATAGTTACTATGGTGCCTGGCCAGGGTGGGCAGTTTCAATTATTGTGCTTCCCCTAACACAGCCATTTGTAACTTAAAAACTTTAATGCAAGTAGAAACAAATCCAGTTACGCAGTTGCAGATACAGGGAGCAAACAGCAAAAAGAAAACAGTCAGAATTATTGTAAGATAGTTTTCCACCATGGGGCACTAGTTAACATCTCCCAAAATGAGGCAATTGAGGATTCAGGAATATCCATAGTCTCAATCATCTTGTTCATGTGTTTAGTAAAATGAATAGTGCTCATATCAGGTATATATTTACAGCATTGGGTATGAATAATGGCAGAAGTTCCTCCTTCGCAGCTGTCAGAATATCTAAAGCCAATCTTTTGTAAAACCACCTTTCTAATTTGTGCTTGTTCAGCATTAAGAGCTGAAATAGCTTTTTGAGAACCTTGTAATGCCTGTTGAGTAAAATTAGTCAAAGCATCCACTCGTAGCATAACATCTGTAGTTCCCAAAGAGGGAACAAAGACTGCAGCCAAATAATCATACCAGTGAAGTACAGACCTTGCCCACCGACTTTTAAGGTGGGGTAAATTAGCAGGCTTTTCTGGAAGCTCTGAAAATATGAAGCCGTGAGTAAAGGCTAGACCCAGGGTTCATCTCCCTATCCAACCAAGGGGAAGCCATGCCCATACGTAAGAGCCACATATCCAGTAGGTCCCGTTTGGAGCAAGCCAGCTGACTGAGATATCCAGCCCCAATTAGTGCCTGGCCAGACAAAGGGAGGACCTGAATTGGGGTTGGAAAACATGGAAATGATTACGTTGCATACTTCCTGAGACAAAAATCCCAATTGTTTCCAATCATTGTAATGAAGTTGTTGGCTAACTTTTGGGGATGGCTCTGTTTGTTCTCAGCATATAGGGGCAGTAGATACTAGGTGTCCTTTTTCAGGAGTTAGCCATATAACCTCATCCCATATTTGATAAACGTCAGGTAAAAAACCATTAGATCCAGATCTATTTGCCTTATGTGTAGCGAAATAGTCATTAAACCGAGACAATGTATAATCAAAATTAAAAGTCACGTTATGTCCGTAGTTAAAGTACAAAGTGGTGCACCAGTCCATTTTAGGGTTGGTAGATGTCATCAGATGAAGAGGCATCACAGATGATTGTTGTGGAAGGTATTCGGAGACTTGGAGAAAGTCTTTTTCTTGAAGTGGAGATGTCCACCACAAAAGCCTTTCATGATGAAGAGGGGAGCGCTCTGCAGACCCAGCAGTTAGACCAATTGCGGAATGCATTGTAGGAGTGAGCCCAGGACAAGAAGCCATTGTCTTGAGGATCAAAGGGCACACTCAGGATTTTTGGAGTCAGCAGAAGTAGGCTCACATAGATTGTCAGGCCCATCTGAAAAGTACAAAGTCAGAGCATAGAAAGTAAAAACATAAAATGAAGTCACTTAGTTCTGGTCAGGGTGCCACCTCTTAACTCAAATGTGATGTACCCACGAATCAATTCCTGGCACTTTGACAGCTGTGGAAGAAGAAAGAATAACCTGGTAAGGGCCTTCCTGGAGGGGCTCGAGGGATGGGCCCCCAGATCCCAATGTTTTTATGAGGCCCTCGGTTCCTGTCCCAAATAGAGGCTTGCTTGACTCAGACGCTGGGTCAGGAGTCGTCTCCCAGAGTTCTGTTATTGCCTGTTGAAAAGCTGAGAGCAGAGTTACATAACTAGTTTAATTCCAAGGTTTCAGGGTCTATAATGATGTCTGTGCATAAGAAAGGCCTTCCATAAATACATTCAAAGGGGGACAGTCCCTCCTTTTTGAGGGCAGTTCAAACCCTCATTAAAGCTATGGGTAGGACTTTAATCCAGTTGTCCTGCATCTCTTGAGTTAATTTGCGCAGATGTCTTTTGATAATGTCATTAGATTTTTCAACCTTTCCTCGAGATTGGGGTCGCCAGGAACAGTGTAAGTGATATTCTATTTCTAGAGCTTTAGATACCCCCTGAGTTACAGCAGCTTTAAATGCGGAGCCATTGTCACTTTGAAGACTCCGTGGCAGCCCAAACCTGGGGATAATTTCATGGATTAAAATCTTTACACCCTCCTTAGCCTGCTTACTATGACAGGGAAAAGCCTCAATCCATCCAATAAAAGTATCTACCCAAGCTTGTAAGCAAGAATATCAATTAGCTTTTGGCATATGAGTAAAATCAATTTCCCAGCCCTCGCCAGGATACTTTCCATTTCGTTGTAATCCAGATATTGCTAGATTCTCAGTCTTTGGGTTATGTTTCTGATGAACCTCACACCTTTTGATAATGTTCTTTAAAGTTTTCATTACGTTTTTACCTTCAAACAAACGGGAAGGCATCTGGTAAGTACTCTCTACACCCAAATGAAACCTCTGGTGTAAACCCTTAAGAATTTTCTATTGAGCATTTTCAGGAATTATTAATCGTCTATCCTCAGACTGTAACCATCCTTTATCTGTAATCTTTGCTCGCCTCTTCTCATTTCTTCCTCAGTATATTATGGTTTTTCCTGTTCCACAGGATATGTCCAGATCAAAGGTGTCTACAGTGAAGGGGTTTCATAAAGTGCCAGCTTTTCTTGCTTGAGAGTCAGCCAGCTGATTATCTTCAGTTGCTTTACTCCCGTCCCTGCTGTGCCCTTTGCAATGCAAAACAGCTACTTCTTTAGGACAATATATAGCAGTTAAACTGAGAAGGCAGTGGCACCCCACTCCAGTACTCTTGCCTGGAAAATCCCATGGACAGAGGAGCCTGGTAGGCTGCAGTCCATGGGTCGCTAAGAGTCGGACACGACTGAGCGACTTCACTTTCGCTTTTCACTTTTATCCATTGGAAAAGGAAATGGCAACCCACTCCAGTGTTCTTGCCTGGAGAATCCCAGGGACACGGGAGCATGGTGGGCTGCCGTCTATGGGGTCGCACAGAGTCGGACACAACTGAAGCAACTTAGCAGTAGCATAGCAGTTAAAAGTCTCTCAATCTCTCTGAAATGCTTAATAGGTTCTCCTGTTGCTGTTTTAAACTGTCTTTCTTTCCATATTGCAGCATGAGCATGTATAGTCAAATAAGCATACTTAGAATCCATGTAGATATTTACTCGCTGCCCTTTGCTGAACTCTAGAGCTCGGGTCAGAGCCACAAGCTCCACTGACTGAGCACTGTTTCCCTGGAGGAGAGATTTTGTTTCTGAAACCTGTTCAGCAGTCACCATGGCGTAACCTGCTTTATGCTTTCCATCCTGAACAAAAGAACTGCCATCTGTAAATACTTCCATGTCAGGATTGTCTAATGGGGTATCCATTAGATCCTCCCAAGCTGCATAGTTTAAAGTTAGGAATTGAGAACAATCGTAATCAGGTGTTTCATTTTCCTTCGCAGGAAGGAAAGTGGCAGGTTTAAATGTCCACAGACTTTAAGCTTAGTTACTGTTCCTCCTAACAACAAAGACTGATATTTAAGAAGCTTACTGTCTGTCATCCAAATATTAAGATTCCACTCACATCATGAGAACTCAGGACAGTAAAATTTCATTGATTAATTATTTTTAAAGCTTCAGGTGCTAATAAAGCCACTGCCCCAATTACTCTTAGGCAGTGGGGCCACCCATCTGAAATTACATCTATTTCTGCTTAAATAAGCAATAGGGTGCTGGTGAGGCCCTCGGGCTTGTGTCAAAATTCCCAAGGCCACACCTTTTCTTTCAGTGACAAACAAATTAAATTCTGACCCTGTGGGCAAGCTCAAAGCGGTAGCTTGTAGGAGAGGAGTCTGAAGAACCTTAAAAGCCTTTTGAGTATCTGGAGACCAAAGCAGTTTGTCTGTTTGGGCCTGCTGAGTTTCAGCTATAAGTTAATATAAAGGCCGGGCAAGTTCCCCATAACCCGAAATCCAAAATGACAGCAGCCTGTGATTTCCAGAAATCGTCTCAATTGTCTTAAAGTCATAGGTAGGGGGTGATTTAGTACAGGTTTAAATTTCTCAGGGCCTATGGCCCTAGTCCCTTCTGATATGATTAGGCCCAAATATCTAACAGATTGTTGACAAAGCTGAGCCTTTTCGCTTGATGCGTTATAACTGCAGCCTGCCAGAAAGCTTAAGAAATCTTCTGAGGCTCCTGAACAAGCTTCCTGTCTCAGCACAGAGCAAAATATCATCTGCATATTGTACACCACCACTTCGGAGCTATTAAAGTCTTGTAGATCCCGTGACAAACTTTGTCCAAATAAGTGAGGACTGTCACGAAATCCCAGGGGCAAAACTGTCCAGGTTAACTGAGAAGCTGGCTGCATAGGGTCTTCAAAGGCAAATAGAAATTGACTTTCCTCTGCCAAAGGCACAGAATAGAAAGCATCTTTCAAATCAATTACTGAGAAATATTTGGCTCGTTCAGGAATTTCAGACAATAAAGTATAACGATTAGGCACCATGAGGTATAAAGGAACTACAGCCTCATTTATTATTTGTAAATCTTGAACTAGTCTCCATTTACCATTTGATTTCTTTATACCCAAAATAGGAGTGTTGCATGGACTGTTACAGGGACCTAATAGTCCCTGCTCCTTTAAATTTTCGATGTGTTTTAACCCTTAACCTCAGGTTTCAGTGGATACTGCTTCTTATGTGGAAATAAGTGGGTCTTTGAGCTTGACAACTACAGGAATAGCATTTTGTGCTCGACCCACAGATTTTCCATCAGCCCATACTCTAGGATTTACAGTTTGTTCAACTAAAGGAAGAGAAAGGGAGGGCTTCATATTTATGAAATCAGAGGCATGGACTTTGTTCAGTATATTCCTCCCCAAAAGGGGTGAGGGAGACTCTGGCACAATCAGAAACTCGTGTGAAAAATAGCCCTGAATCTCAGTTACAGCATAAAGAATATCTGAAATAATACGCTTTGGCGCGTCCAGACAGTCCCATTATGGAAGCGGATCGGGAAGGAAGTGGGCCAGGGGCTTCAGTAAGCACGGAGTAAGTTGCCCAGTATCTAAAAGGAAATCGATGGATTGTCCCCCCACAGTTATTAATACCCGGGGTTCCTCAGGTGTAATTAGGACAGGAGCTTGTGTGGGAACCCCCGGGCACCTTCAGTCCTGATTGTCTTGACAGTCTGACCCCAGGTGTCATTATGACAACACAGTATTGAAGAGAAACCTCCTTTTAGATTTGTATAGCGAAGGAAAAAAAAATCGCGTTTGTTTCCTCCTGCTGCTTAAGAGAGAAAAAAATGTCTGACACTTGCAGCCTGTTTCCTCCCTTTGGAGACCCCTGGCCTTCCTGCCTGTTACCCTCTCCACATCTTGTAATAAAATAGACATATTTTCAACTGTGGTTTTACCAAAGACATGAATTGTGTGTATGTGTTTATGTGTGCACACCTAAATGGATATTTCTGGTCTCAGCTCTTTACCAGAGAATAATGGAGCTATGATATTAGATCTTGTGAAATTAAAGGCATTTCTTTGAGAAATGGGAAAATAAAAGAACATTTAACATGATAAAACCAACAAAATGCTTCATTCTTCCCCTTCAAAAAAAGAAAAACACCTAGTTTAACTGGTAAGTCTAATGGTCTGTTTTCTCCATTTTCTATGATCAGTGAAAAAAAGTGAGTTGTGCGGTGATATGAAGATGTTTCCCTAAGTTCTTTTTTTGACTTTTCTGTGCAAATGAGGAAAGATGGGCTAGATTGACCTGGAACCTTCCAACAGAGCCTCTCTGTTCATAATGAAAAAGATTGGTCAGATCCTATTTCTAAGCTGACCCCTTACAATGTTTTTTGTACCAGTGGATATATATTTGCAATTCTGTATTTTTAAAATATTTTACTGCAATTGTATAATAAAGAATGACCTGCTTGGTATCAGTTTGACCCAATCTTGAAAGAAAAGTTTCATTTGCTCAGATACATGACAGATGTTCCTGGTCTTAAATGGGATGGGCAATAAGGACAAACTTGGTCCACTTGCCCTTCAGGCTCCCATTTCATTATTCAGTTATACCCAGTTCTCTTCACTCAGCTCAGACCTTCTCATAAACGGCTTCTCTTGGGGCCTGAGGGAGCCCACTTGTAACATGCAGATGAGAGACTAGACTGGAACCTCTGAGCCTGAGCAACACTGACCCCTGAAATGATTAGCTAATTGGCTGTGTGTCTGTGTGTGGCAGTTCTGGATTGGAGGGAGTTTCTGGTGGTAATGAGAATTTTAAATAGATCCCAGTCCTCCCTGAATGAAAAACGAAAAGGAAAACTAGGATGGAGGCAGGATTACAGGCTCAGAATTAGATGACTTCTAATAAGGCTAAATCTGAAGGGAGATTTTTTTTTTACGTCCTGATGTTGAGACCTCCACTAGCTTTCATTTACTCTTGGGTCAAAAGCTTGACTCCTCACTGTTTCTCCACAGCCCTCTGTCAAGCTCAGGGCCCTGTCAGTGTCTCCAGCCTCATCCTGGGAGTTGACCCTTTGCTCATGGTTCAGCCTGTCCTGGTCTCATTACCTTTTCTCTGTTTCCAAATACCCAAACCATTTCTGTCTGACATTGTAGTTCCTTTTCTCACCTTCAGGTCACCGTGCCTCAGGCCCTTTGTCACCCTTCAAGTCTAGGCTCAGAGAGGTCTCCCCATCCCGTGCTAACAGTCTCTCTCACGTTACCCAGGTTTATTGCTGTGTATCAGTTGCCATCAGCAGAAATCAATGCCCTTCTTCATGGGTTATTTTGAGTCCTTCCTGGTTCTCCTCTTTTTAGGGCTCATAGTGTTCCTCTTCTTCCCAGCGTGGCTGCAGTACCTGTTACTGGAAATGTCTGTAGATGACAGGACTATGGGTTGGGCTGAGTAATCCTCAGGGAAGACCAAGAGAACAGGGCAGATGATGAAGATGTTTCCCATGTTCTGGTCATTTCAGTTGTAATTGATCTTTACCCCATGTGACTACTTAATTACTCAAAAGATGAGCCAAGAAATATAGGAAGTCCTGAAAAGCCCTACAGAACTGGTGTCCTCAAGCAATGGGCTTAGATGTCCCCATGTTTAGTCTGCTGGGTTTCATCCTCTGCAGCCCCCAGATCTAAGCTCTGTCCATCCAGGACCAGTCACCATTGTGGACAGCAGCTTTGCCATCTAGGAATTCATGTGCTCCATGTCAGCGTTGTGACTTCAGTGCACTGAGGATGAGCAGAAATCCAAAACCTAATGGGACAAGAAGGAGATGCTGCCCCCTGTGCCCCCCAAGAACTAGAATATCTTCCAAGTAGGTGTGGGTGGAGAAAACAGGACACAGACCTGGAGACCCTTGTTTTGAGACTTGCTCATCTCAAATGCCTTTGTACATGGACTCCATAATGTCCCCAGGTGGTAGCATACTTTCCCAGGAGGGCCAGTCTCTTGATTTTCATACTGCATGTGCAGTGTCCTTTGGGTGGTAGCTCGTGGGCACTCCTCTTGTGGTCCCCTTTGCCAGGAAACCCCTGTGCGCTTTAGTCTTGCTTAGTCCAGTCATCAGGGAGGAGAGGTAGACAAATGGGGAAAGCGGAGGGAGCCTGGTGGGGTCTGCACGAGGGTTGTGGCAGTACTTGGGGGCATCAAGGTGAGCCCAGTGAGTGGAGCATGCGCCCATCCCAAGTGTAGTTGCAGGGACAAGGGGTGTGTGGATCTGTTGTAAGAGAATGTCTGCGTTCAAGCTGGAGCACCTGGAAGCAGGTTTGTTGCAGAGCCCGCATGGAGTGGTTTGAGGTTCTACTGCCTGAGCTTGTGGTCCCTGGGACAGCAGTGCTGAGGCTGACATTTGCCTGCACAGGTTTGATTTAACAACTCGTGACCACACGTGAGCAGCAATTAAGGACGTGGAATTCAGCCAAGAGAAGTCTTTTCCACTGTTAGAACTGTGGCCTGGGCTGAGCCTGCAGGCAGCTGTGGGTGCAGGAGGATGGGAGCCTTGGGCTTGAGGGGCTGGTTCTAGCAGGTGCCCCCAGCATCCACTCCACTCCCTGGCTTTTGTTGGCTCTTTTAGCAGTCGGGCAGCATAGAGTAACGGAAAATCTCAGGTCATTTTTTGCATCAAATTTGGTATCATTATGTACTTGGGGTTGCCAGTGCAGAAAGGTTCATGTCCATTTGGGACGATGCCAAGAGAATCTGGAGTGTTTCCTTGGAAGATGCTGAGGTCTCAGTGGGCCATGTGCATCATTGGAATTATCCCTCTTTTTCATAGTCCTTGGAGATTTCGATGTTTGACCTGGATCACTCACTGTAAAAGAAAGTATGGTGTCTTGTGTCTGTGGATCCTTGGGTGTCCTCTTTTGTATTTTGCCTCATGCATGAGGTATCAGGGCTTGGAATGCTTTGTGTTTGTATAAGAGGGTTAGAGGCTCATTTTGGGCTCTGTGGACACTGTGTTGGACACCGTGAAAGTTTGTAAGTTTGTGTGAGTCCCGCTGGGAAAATAGAAGCACTAAGGTTAAAATCACAGAATGCTTGTTATAAGGTGGTCCTACTCAGTAGGGATCTCTGCGCCCAACCTAAGGAGAGTCATAAAGTCCTGTGACATAGGGGAGGATGGCTCCAAAAAATCAGAGGGCAGCGATGTCACAGTGATCTGCAGCCTGGAGGCTTGTCCTCTAGAAGATGCAGCTGCAACTGTCTTGCTGCCAGTCTGGGTTCTGTGTTATCCACTCCTGTCCCTCCCAAAATAAGCACACATACAGGCACAGTACAGAAAACATGGACTCTTAACTGCACTGTTGGTGGTAATGTAAATGGTACTGCTATGTTGGAAAATAAAATGGAAGTTCCTTAACAAATCAAGATAGAACAGGCCTACAGTCTGTCAAACCCATTTCTGACAGATGTCCAAAGGAAAAGCAATCAGTTTTTCGGAGATATGTCCAGTCCCATGAGTGTGACTAGATTTGCAGTAGCGAAGGCATAGACACAGCCCAGATGTCTCTTGACAAACGAATAGGTTACAAAAGTGTGATATAGAAATATTTATTGTATACTTATATTCATGAACCATTTTATTCTCTGTATATAAATATAAAAAATCAAGTATCCTGCATTTATGCCAGAATGAATGAACCTAGAGAACATTATTCCAAGTGAAATAAGCCTGACAAAGGAGGACAGACCCTATGTGGAAACTAGACTTGTCAGACTCATAGAGCCATCGAGTAATAAGGCTGTTACCAGGAGCTGGGTAGAGGGGGAAATGAGGCACTGATAGTCAAAGAGTAGAGATTTTCCGTTGTAAAATAAGTACGTTCTGGGGATCTGAGGTACTGCATGCTGCCGGTAGTGTTTCTATATCTTTGAAATTCGCCCAGAGAGAAACAATACAGTGTAGTCATAGGTGGAAGTGTAACTTACTCCACTATAATAATTATTCAGTGTATGAGTCTATCACATGATCACTTTGTACACAGTACATTTATACCATTTTTGTTAGTTACACCTTAGTAAGGTTGGGAAAGAGAGAGTTGGGGGGTGCTTTTCTCTGAATGGTGCTCAGTCCAGGCTTCACGTTTCATTGATGACACATTTTGCATACACATGTGCCGGAGTCCAGCTCCAGCAGCCAGGAAATCAGCCTGAAGAGATGAGCGGTGTCAGCGGAGAATGATTCAGCCTCTGACTCAAGGTACGGGACTGCATGTTTATTTCAAGCTTCAGGTTCTCTTTTATACTTTGACAAAAGCATTAGGTCAGAGGTTTGGCATTTTCAGTTTCCCCTCACCCAGATTTATTGTCTCCATAAAGCATTTTTGCCCTTCAAACAAAGTTTCTGCTTCAGCGATTCTCTCGGAATCCTGTTTACTTTAACTTGTGATTACATTGTAACTCGTGCTTATGTCTGGGCTGCATACCACATTCCTCAGTTTATTTCTTATCTTTCTAAATCCTGTTTGCCCTTAGAATGCTAAGCACACTATCTCCTAAAAAGGATTCTAGCTGTTAATATCTCTGAAATTCCTAATCTGTGTAAGCTATAGTAAAACATGCTAGCACTTCCACATTCCTTAAATTTTTAGCTTCTAACTATTCTTCAGTTCAGTTCAGTTCAGTCGCTCAGTCGTGTCCGACTCTTTGCGACCCCATGAATCGCATCACGCCAAGCCTCCCTGTCCATCACCAACTCCCGAAGTTCACTCAGACTCACGTCCATCGAGTCTGTGATGCCATCCAGCCAACTCATCCTCTGTTGTCCCCTTTTCCTCCTGCCCCCAATCCTCCCAGCATTAGAGTCTTTTCCAATGAATCAACTCTTCGCATGGGTTGGCCAAAGTACTGGAGTTTCAGCTTTAGCATCATTCCCTCCAAAGAAATCCCAGGGCTGATCTCCTTCAGAATGGACTGGTTGGATCTCCTTCCAGTCCAAGGGACTCTCAAGAGCCTTCTCCAACAACAGAGTTCAAAAGCATCAATTCTTCGGTTCTCAGTCCTCTTCACAGTCCAACTCTCACATCCATACATGACTACTGGAAAAACCGTAGCCTTGACTAGACAGACCTTAGTCGGCAAAGTAATGTCTCTGCTTTTGAATATGCTATCTAGGTTGGTCATAACTTTTCTTCCAAGGAGTAAGCATCTTTTAATTTCATGGCTGCAATATCCATCTGCAGTGATTTTGGAGCCCCACAAAATGAAGTCTGACACTGTTTCCACTGTTTCCCCGTTTATTTCCCATGAAGTGATGGGACCTGATGCCATGATCTTCATTTTCTGAATGTTGAGCTTTAAGCCAACTGTTTCACTCTCTTTCACTTTCATCAAGAGGCTTTTTAGTTCCTCTTCACTTTCTGCCATAAGGGTGCTGTCATCTGCATATCTGAGGTTATTGATATTTCTCCCGGCAATCTTGATTCCAGCTTGTGTTCCTTCCAGTCCAGCGTTTCTCATGATGTACTCTGCATAGAAGTTAAATAAGCAGGGTGACAATATACAGCCCTGACGTACTCCCTTTTCCTATTTGGAACCAGTATGTTGTTCCATGAGCAGTTCTAACTGTTGCTTCCTGACCTGCATACAGATTTCTCAAGAGGGAGGTCAGGTGGTCTGGTATTTTTATCTCTTTCGGAACTTTCCACAGTTTATTGTGATCCACACAGTCAGAGGCTTTGGCATAGTCAATAAAGCAGAAATAGATTTTTTTTCTGGAACTCTCTTGCTTTTTCCGTGATCAAGCGGCCAGCGGATGTTGGCAATTTGATCTCTGGTTCCTCTGCCTTTTCTAAAACCAGCTTGAACATCAGGAAGTTCACGGTTCACGTATTGCTGAAGCCTGGCTTGGAGAATTTTGAGCATTACTTTACTAGCATGTGAGATGAGTGAAATTGTGTGGTAGTTAGAGCATTCTTTGACATTGCCTTCTTTTGGGGATTGGAATGAAAACTGACCTTTTCCAGTCCTGTGGCCACTGCTGAGTTTTCCAAATTTGCTGACATATTGAGTGCAGCAGTTTCACAGCATCATCTTTCAGGATTTGAAATAGCTCAACTGGAATTTCACCACCTCCACGAACTTTGTTTGTAGTGATGCTTTCTAAGGCCCACTTGACTTCACATTCCAGGATGTCTGGCTCTAGATGACTGATCACACCATCGTGATTATCTGGGTCGTGAAGATTGTTTTTGTACAGTTCTTCCATGTATTCTTGCCACCTCTTCTTAATATCTTCTGCTTCTGTTAGGTCCATACCATTTCTGTTCTTTGTCTAGCCCATCTTTGTACGAATTGTTCCCTTGGTATCTCTAATTTTCTTGAAGAGCTCTCTAGGCTTTCCCATTCTCTTGTTTTCCTCTATTTCTTTGCATTGATCACTGAAGGCGGCTTTCTTATCTCTTCTTGCTATTCTTTGGAACTCTGCATTCAGATGCTTATATCTTTCCTTTTCACGTTTGCTTTTCGCTTCTCTTCTTTTCACAGCTATTTGTAAGGCCTCCCCAGACAGTCAGTTTGCTTTTTGCATTTCTTTTCCATGGGGATGGTCTTGATCCCTGTCTCCTGTACAATGTTACGAACCTCTTTCCATAGTTCATCACTCTATCTATCAGATCTAGGCCCTTAAACCTATTTCTCACTTCCACTGTATAATCATAAGGGATTTGATTTAGGTCATACCTGAATGGTCTAGTGGTTTTCCCTACTTTCTTCAATTTAATTCTGAATTTAGTAATAAGGAGTTCATGATCTGAGCCACAGTCAGCTCCCAGTCTTGTTTTTGTTGACTGTATAGAGCTTCTCCATCTTTGGGTGCAAAGAATATAATCAATCTGATTTCGGTGTTGACCATCTGGTGATGTTGTGTAGAGTCTTCTCTTGTGTTGTTGGAAGAGGGTGTTTGGTATGATCAGTGCATTTTCTTGGCAAAACTCTATTAGTCTTTGCCCTGCTTCATTCCACATTCCAAG
The DNA here is from genome assembly GCA_006408615.1 of Connochaetes taurinus. NCBI lineage: Eukaryota > Metazoa > Chordata > Mammalia > Artiodactyla > Bovidae > Connochaetes > Connochaetes taurinus. The sequence continues at coordinate 16,983 of SJXO01005983.1, forward strand.
GCCAAATTTGCCTGTTACCCCAGGTGTTTCTTGACTTCCTACTTTTGCATTCCAGTTCCCTATAATGAAAAGGACATCTTTTTTGGGTGTTAGTTGTAAAAGGTCTTGTAAGTCTTCATAGAACCGTTCAACTTCAGCTTCTTCAGCGTTAATGGTTGGGGCATAGATTTGAATTACTGTGATATTGAATGGTTTGCCTTGGAAATGAACAGAGATCATTCTGTCATTTTTGAGAGTGCATCCAAGTACTCCATTTCGGACTCTTTCATTGACCATGATGGCCACTCCATTTCTTAATTAATCCTAAACCCTAAATTCAGTAAACTTCCTTTGCCATAAACATTTCCTTCACAAATAGGTCTTAGATGACAATCCTTCCCATGGCGTCAAGCTGCAGCCTACATGATCATCCTGGAATACTCTTTGTAAAGATCCTTAAACAAATGTCAATGGTTAACTTTATGAATTATTCTCTGGGCAAAACTGCAGGAGGCTTTGTGCCTTCTCATGCTCCTCTCAAGGACAATAAGCACCTTAACATTCTTTTCAGTCAACTCAACTGAGGAAAGGAAATCACAAGTCAGAATCACAACACCTAACTCCTACATTCCAGCTCCGTGCTTGTGGGACAAGTAGAGGGGCTTGGGGCTGTGCCTCCATTTTGTCAGTAATGCCTTAACACGGCTCCTGACACACATGTTTTGTACCCTCTGACCAGAGATTCCCTTACAGGTAGTTTGTGTTGGTCCACAGCTCCAGAATGTTTAAGACAGCCCAGTTCATTCCATTCTGGATCCCTCACTGAGCATCAGAACTCTTGAGTCCTCCCAGTCCTGAGGGCTGAGATCTGGGCTGAGGAGGGCGTGCTCTGTTCTGAGTGGGGATGGATCAGGTCCTGCTGTATGACCTAAAGGAGATTGTCTGGTCAGTGGTGGTGCCTCCTGCTGCTGTGTACATAAGGCCTCAGCAGGAGGGAAGTGTGATCCGAGGGAATGTGTGGGAAAGTCCCATGTTGGTCTCTCTGCGGAAGTTGACTGTCCTGAGTCTCTCTTGAGACATTGGCCACAGGGGACTGTCTGTTGCACATTGTGAGGGTTTCCCTGTGTGTGTGGTTGGGGCTCATTTAGGGAATGTGTTGACTCTAAACATTAAACAGCATGTTTTCAACTTTGATGATAGACTTCTGAAGACTCATGTTGCCTGAGGAAGCCCTGAAGTTAAGGAAGAGGAAAGAAAAGGAGTCAGGCATGGCTCTTTCTCAGGTAAGGTCATATTTAGTCTGTCCTTCCTGAAATGCCCTTCTCTGGACTCGCTAATCGTGTCTGACTCTGGAGTGTCCTGTGTGACTCCTGTACATGCACACTCACCTGAGGCCTTCCCTCGGGCTCTGTCGTCTCCACTTAGATCCCATCTCCCCATGACCTGGTGACCAGGCCCTTGTGAGGAGGCTCCCCTGGGCACCGTCCTGGGCAGGGATTCTCACCCACGGGTTGGAGATGGGATCTCAGTGCTGTTGGGCAGCAGGGATTGCTTAGGGCCTATCTGGATGTGCTGTCTGCTCTGTCAACCAGGGCAAGGAAACTGCCCATGGAAGTCAGGTGTTAGTATGCACAGTAGCTGGTTAAATCTGGGAATCAGATCAATTGAGCCTGTCCTTTCCATTTTGTGTATCTTGACATTCTTGTGAATATACCCTACATATACACAAAGAATTATTTCTGAGTACTGTGTTCTGTTCAGTTGGTTTATTTGTCTGTTTTTATACCAGTACCACATCACCTTGATTACCTTGTAATAGATGTTGAAATAGAAAGACCTCCATCTTCCTTCTTCAAGAGTTTTGCTGTTTGCTCTTAGAATAGTTCTATGACTTTCACGATGTTTTATTCTGCTTCTACAAAGATTGCCATGACAGTTTTGATAATGAGTTAACTGGTTGATTGACCCTTTGTGTGGTTATTAAAGAATCTTTTTGATATTACATGTTTCTTTTGTAATCTTTATGATTTTTACTGATGAAACTTTGTCATGTGGGAAAGAAGATACATTTACTTCTTTTTCAATTTGGGACCTTTGATTTCCTTTTCTCATCTAATTGCTCTAAGGGTTTCAGTGCTTTGTTGAAGTGTAGTGCAGAGTGTGCCTCCTTGCCTTCTTCTTGACCTCAGAGGAAAAGCTTTCATTCTTTCTCCATTGCTGTGTTCTTTACATAATGGCATTTATTATGTTGATGTTGGTATAATTTATTGTTTGTAGTTTGTTGAGTATTCCATTCTTTTTCAATTTGGGGACCTTTGATTTCCTTTTCTCATCTAATTGCTCTAAGGGTTTCAGTGCTTTGTTGAAGTGTAGTGCAGAGTGTGCCTCCTTGCCTTCTTCTTGACCTCAGAGGAAAAGCTTTCATTCTTTCTCCATTGCTGTGTTCTTTACATAATGGCATTTATTATGTTGATGTTGGTATAATTTATTGTTTGTAGTTTGTTGAGTATTCCATCTTGAAAAGTTGTCAAATTGTTGTCGAATATTTTTTTTCTGCATTGAGATGATCCTGTTTTTTTCTCCTTTAATCTGTTAATATAGTGTGTCATATTAATTGATTTTTGTATGTTGACTTCTCCTTGCCTTATATGAATAAAATCCACTTGGTTATGGTGTCAGATCTTTTAAATTATATTTATTTAAATTATTTTAATTGAAGGATAATGGCTTTACAGAAGTTGTTTTCTGCCAAATACCAACATGAATCAGCCATAGGTATACATATGTCCCCTCCCTCCCACCTTCCTCCCTATCCCACCCCTGTAGGTTGTTAGAGAAACCCTGTTTGAGTTCCCTGAGTCATTGAGCAAATTCGCATTGGCTCTTTACTTTACATATGGCAATGTAAGTTTCCATGTTACTCTCTCCATACATCTCAGCCTCTCCTTCCTCCCTTCCCCCCTCCATCTGTTCTCTGTGTCTGTTTCTCCAGATCTTTTTAATATGTGTTGAAGTTGGTTTGCAAGTATTTTAATTTTGCATCAGTATTCGTCAGGGGTATTGGTTTCTAGTTTTCCTTTCTTGTGTCTTTGGGAAATTATCAAACTATTAGAATCATGCTTGCTCCATAGAATTAGCAGGATTAGTGGTAATTCATTTGTAAATGTTTGGTAGAATTTGGTCCTGTATTTTTCTTAGAGGTTTCTGACTGCTTTTTAAATCTCTCTAGTTATAATGGGCTTCCCTGATGGCTCAAATCATAAAGAGTCTGCCTACATTGTGGGAGACCCAGGTTCTATCCCTGGGTTGGAAGCTTCCCTGGAGAAAGGAATGGCTCTCTAGTCCACTATTCATGTCTGGAGAAATTCCACGGACAGAGGAGCCTTGTGGGCTATAGTGCATGAGGTCACAAAGAGTCAGACACGACTGAGTGGCTAACACTTGCACTTTTAACACTTCTCAACTTATTTCTTAATAAGTAAAATAGTTTGTATGTTTCTAAGAATTTTCCAGTATCTCCTATATACTGTCACTTATAGGCATTATTGGTCATAGTACTTCCTTATCTTTAGAAACTTTCTTTGACATCAGTTGTAATCACTCCAGTTTCATATCTGTATTTAATTATTTGGATCATTTTTTCTCTTGTCCTTAGTCTAGGTGGCAGTTTTCCTATACAGTTTTTTCCAAACATCAACTCTTGGTTTGTTGATTTTTATATTTTTCTACTTTCTATTGTATCTCTGGTTTAGTCTTTCTTACTTATATGTTTCCTTCTGCTAAACTTGAGTTTAGTTTGTTTTCTGTTTTCTGCATCCTAGAGGTCTAAAAATAGATTTCAGATTTAAGATCTTTTTTTTTTTTACTGTAAGCATATAACCTTTCATGCTTTCCTTTTAGTCCAGTGGTCTTTGTGTGTTATAAATTTTGTAATGTTGTCTTTTCGTTTTGATCCACGTATTTTAAAATTTCCATGTGATTTTTTTCTTAGACCCATTTGTGGTGTAAGAGTGAGTTGTTTAATGTCCACATTTGAGGAATTTTCTTTTTTTCTTGTGTTTATTTCATTGTTATTAGGGAAGATATTTTTATGGTATCAGTCTCTTAAAATGGTTAATTTTGGCCTAACATGTTCTCTCATAGAGAATGTTTTATGTGTCCTTGACATACATGTGTTTTCTGCTTTTGTTGGGCCATGTGATCTGTACATGCCTGTTCAATGTTTGCTTCATTTCTCTGAGATATCTAACGTTCAGTTCAGTCGCTAGTCGTGTCCAGCTCTTTGTGACCCCATGAATCGCAGCACGCCAGGCCTCCCTTTTCATCATCATCTCCCGGAGTTCACTCAGACTCACGTCCATCGAGTCCGTGATGCCATCCAGCCATCTCATCCTTGGTCATCCCCTTCTCCTCCTGCCCCCAATCCCTCCCAGCATCAGAGTCTTTTCCAATGAGTCAACTCTTTGCGTGAGGTGGCCAAAGTACTGGAGTTTCAGCTTTAGCATCATTCCTTCCGAAGAAATCCCAGGGCTGATCTCCTTCAGAATGGACTGGTTGGATCTCCTTGCAGTCCAAGAGACTCTCAAGAGTCTTCTCCAACACCACAGTTCACAAGCATCAATTCAGGCCCTCAGCCTTCTTCACAGTACAACTCTCACATCCATACATGACCACTGGAAAAACCATAGCCTTGACTAGACGGACCTTAGTCGGCAAAGTAATGTTTCTGCTTTTGAATATACTTAGATGTGTATATATTTTTACTTGTTACAGCTTTTTGGTAAATTGACCATTTTATCATTATACAATATTTATCTCATTGCACTTTTTTTTCTTCGGTTTATTTTGTCTGATATAACAGTCTCCCCTGCTGTCTTTAGAATGGACTGTCTTTTTCCATCCTTTTACTTTTCACCTTTCCACGTCCTTAGGTTTGTGAGTACTACCCGTTTCAACTCTCTGACAAACTCTGTGTCTGTTGCCCTGTGTTTTACCTCCTCTTACTTCTTCTAGTGGCCCCTCCTCCTGTGCATCCTATGGTGGTGAAAGACAGGCACCCTGGACAGCTCCTTTCATGCCACTGTAATTTCAGAAGGAATGTATTGAATGTTTCCTTCCTATCATGATGTTTCTTCAGATAGTCTTGGTTAATAACTATATCTTTTTTCCATATTCTTTTCTGACATGATTTTTAATTCTCTGAGAAGTTTTTTTACTTTCCTGTTGTGATAATTCTTTTTTGGCATAATCTAATGACTCTTCTAATTTCAAATCTGTTTTATTAGTGGAAAAAAAAGCAAACAAGTCTATAGCTCTGTTAATGCCTTGCTATGTAAATTTAAATGGGTAAAATTTTATCTTTGTATATGGTAATTTTATTATGAATTGAATTCAAGTATTTTTTTTGATTTTATATTTTTACCAGTTTTCTTTTGGTAACCTAGTATAGAATACTGTTGACAAACTCAGCTGAATACAAAGGATACATATTTATCGTCTGAAGGATGCTGAAATACATGTGAATAAAGGATAATATAATATTGTCCAAAATATCTGTCAAAAGACAAATCCTTTTATTCCAGTTAATTTTTTATAGATACGTATGCATACATGTGCAAGTCTGTGGTTTAGATAGAAGACATCATGATTTTAAAACTACATATCACCTTTTTTTTTTCAGTTGAAATTATGTTATCAGTATAATCTGTGGCCTTGAAATTTTCTAAACAATCCTGTTAGTGTTTTAAGTAGTAAATTACTAACAGTTGTGTTTCTGTATCCACGTCTGTAATGACCTTTCATGCCATTCCACATTGTTCACCTTGGACTTTTTTTTTTTTTCATATTAATGCAATATTTATTTGTTTTTCTTCTGTCAGACCCTGAGCCCACCACTTTCCCCAGGCTGCCTGGGGAGTTACAGGAAAGGGAACATACAGGGCAGACACAGGAGAAAGAACTATGGGAGGTGGAAACAGCTCCTTCATATCGTGAAGAAGTCATCTTTGCTAGACCACCGTCAGGCAAAAGAGCCCCATGGCCTTTGAGAGGGCCAAGCCCATGGCATAGAAGAGCTACTGTTTCAGAGGAGGGTTCCTGGCATAATAGTGATGAAGCTCCCGAAAAAAGTCCCACTTCCAGCCCTGGAGCCAGCCACCCCTGCTGTGGCAACTCCAGCTCCAGGGAACTTGGCTGCTGTGTCAAAGTCCTTTGAAATGGCACTGGTTTGGAAGCTGCGGCTAGGAATAAGTGAGATGGTCCGGGGACCTGGGGCTGCCAAGCTGCTGTGGCTCTCATTGGTCAGTGTCTCCAGTCCTTCACCACCACTGCAGACAGTGATCACTCAACAAGGGGGAGGTTCTCCCAATCAGGGAGTTGGGTAGAGACTACTTTGGCACAGGTATCCATTTTCAAAGGATGAAGGCCCGAGGCCAGAGAGCTGCTCCCCCTGCAGAGAAGACAGAGGGGCAGGGAGGAGGCTCACCTTGGACTTCTTTCAAGTTTTCTTTAGGAGCCCTCTGTCAAAGGACTTGTAATGTTCTCTGTATTACTTCACTGTTACATGCTTAGGCTTCAGTTGCTGAGCCCAAGGTTCTGACTTCAGGTGTTTCATGTAACATTTCTTACCTTCTTGATCTGAGTCAAGTTTCTCAGAGTGTCTGTGACACAGGTTTTCTTCTCTAAGGTGGGAACAGATGGTTCTTTAATGAGCTATTATATTGATGACAGGTTCTTGCCTGTAAAGTACTTATTTAATGTTTAGAGTAATACTACAGCAATTTAGAGCAATAGGAAGCCTTCAGACACTTTTAGTCCTTGCTGCTATTATCAACATCATACCTGAAAATTTTGACCTTTCCATTAAAAGTGCCATGGACTTTGTCATCTCTGAAGACACCACTCATGCTGTACCTCATCGAGATAATGAGTTGCACTCACTGGGTAGAACATAATATCTGACACTTCTGTATAGCCAAAACAGTGTTGAGCTTTATTTTTATATATTTCATGGATTTTGAACAACGATGAAAAATCCATATTAATTGGAGGATCTCATAATGTCTTAGGAAAAAGCATAAGAAATTAAAATTAGAGATCCACAATTTCTCCAGATACCCCTGCATGGATCTGTTAGAACACATACTTCAACCAAGTCAGTCCTTGCCCTTTACCACCCTTTCTCTTTTGCATGAAAATGAGAACTTTTCATGGCCCTTTTGCTGACATGTGGTTTCATTTCAGGAACAACTGACCTCTGAGGATGTGGCCATCGAATTCACTCAGGAGGAGTGGGAATTCCTGGACCCTGCTCAGAGGGCCTTGTACAGGGACGTGATGCTGGAGACCTACAGGAACCTGCTGTCTGTGGGTGAGGATGACTTCCTTCCAGAGCTGCCCTTGGGTATCTGCATTTTCCCTGTGTGCCCCTTGGGAGGCCCTGATGTCTTCCATCTGAGAGTTCTGGTGACTGGGGCATGACACAGCTTCACAAGGTTAAACTGACCCTCTTCAGATGCTGTATCTGTTTCATGTCATATCTGAGGTTGTCACAGAGCTTAATTGTCTAAAAACCTCACTGGCAAATGTTAAAAACAAACAAACAAACAAAAAAACCGATTTCCTATTTTCTGCCTTTTGACTTTTGACTCAATGTTTAAAAAAATCCACAGCACCTCAGATTTCTTTCTTCTGATAACACTGAATATCTACTTATTTGTTTTTGCTTGCTTGTTTACTTTTTTTTGGCTACACCATTCTGCATGTGGGATCTTAGTTCTCTGACTAAGGATCAAACCCGCACCCCCAGCATTGGAAATGCAGAGTCTTAACCACTGGATCACCAGGGAAGTCCCAGAATTTCTGCTTCTGATCTGAATATTATCCCCACATTGGAGCCTGAGAAAAAGCTCTGGACAGCGGAGAGTGATGTAAAAGTAGCCAAAACTACAACATATAAAGAAAAACGAGTATCTCAAAAGGGCTGTTTTTTTTTGTTGAGGAGTGGGACAAGTTGGTGGATTGGATCCTCTGTTGTTACTTAGGAAAACGTAAGAGTGGGTAGAGAGATCGTCTTTGATCCTAGATCCTACGAGGGGAGCATATGTGAATCTCGCAGGCTCTTAGCTTGCCATCTGTAGGACGAGTGCATGGTCGCATCTCAAGATGCTGTAATGTCTGACCTTCATGTTGTATTAGTTTTACTCTTGTGCTGCTCTACCCAGTCTGGGAATGTCAGCTGTTCCTGATGTTCCATTATCCTTCAGTTCAGTTCAGTTCAGTTCAGTCGTTCAGTCATGTCCGACTCTCTTCGACCCCATGAATCACAGCACTTTGTACCATTTTACCTCTTCAGTTTCTTTGAAATATATTCCTGAGGGTCTGAAATTTTATCTGGTTTCCTTGCTGTGATAATCCACCTATGTTTAATTGGCAGCCTCTGAGTCTCTGTGGAGTGGATTTAGTAGGTAACAGAAAACTGTGATGGAGACACTATTCCTAATGTTATTTTCTTGCTCTGTACAAACTCACCACTTGAAGCTATCCAGTAGAGTGGTCAGTATGTTCTAGGATTATGAGAGAGAAAGTATCATGAGAGCCTGATAGATGTTTCCAGGTTAATTTCTGGCTTTGGAGACTCTGTCAAGGGCACCATGACAGTGTTGTTGATGTGAATCAAGGACCATATATTTTAGCCTCTGTAAATGGTATGGGAATTTATCCCAGGAAAGCTTTGTCCAAGTTCACACTCTCATATCTATGAGGTTGCTGCCATGTTTTGGTTGGTATAAATAGTGCTGCTAAAAACATTGGGGTGCATGTATCATTTTGAATTAGTTTTCTTCCTTTCTAGATATATGCCCAGGATTGGAATTGCTGGTTCATGTGATAGCTCTATTTTTAGTTCTTTATGGAACCTCCATGCTATTCTCCAAAGTGGCAGTACCAATTTATGTTCCTTCCAACAGTGTAGGAGGGTTCTCTTTTCTCCACACTCTCTCAAGCACTTATTGTTTGTAGACTTTTTGATGGTGGTCATTCTGACCAATGTGAGGTGATACATTTTTGTGGTTTTGATTTGCATTTCTCTCATAAGTAGAGACATCAAACATCTTTTCAGGTAACTGTTGACCATCTGTTTGTCTCCTTTGGAGAAGTATCTGTTTGGATCTTCTGCCCAGTTTTGATTGGGTTGTTTGTTTGTTTTGATATTAAGCTGTATGAACTGTTTGTATATTTTGGAAATAAATCCCTTATAGGTAGTCTCCTAGTCCAAAAGTTGAATATATAGTCTCCTTGTCCAAAAGTTGAATTTTTGTTCTTTTTTTGGTTTCCTTTGCTTTGCAAGGAGGTTTTAAATTTAATTAGGTCTCATTTGTTTGATTTTGCTTTTATTACCATGACTCTAAGAGATAGATTCAAAAAAATTTTACTGACATTTATGTCAGTGTTTTGCATTTGTTTTCCACTATGAATTTTATAGTATCTTGTCTTGCATTTAGATGTTTCACACATTTTGAATTTATTTTTGTGTATGTTGTTAGAGAATGTTGTAATTTCATTCTTTTTCATGTAACTATCCATTTATCCCAGCAACACTTATTAAAGAGACTTCTTCACTCTATATTCTTTCCTCCTTTGTTATAGAATAATTGACTCTAAGTAAGTTGGTTTATTTCTGGGTTTTCTGTCCTGTTACTGATCTGTGTTTCTGTTTTGTGCCATCATCATACCACTTCCCTGGTGGCTCAGACGGTAAAGCCATCTGCCTACAATGCAGGAGACCCAGGTTCAGTCACTGGGTCAGGAAGATCTGCTGGAGAGAGAAATGGCAACCCACTTCAGTATTTTTGCCTGGAAAATCCCATGGACAGAGGAACCTGGTAGTCTACAGTCGATGGGGTCACAAAGAGTTGTACAAGACTGAGCGACTTCACTTTTACTTTGTTGACTGTCAGTTTGTAGTATAGTCTGAACTCAGGAAACATGATTCCTCCAGCTCTGTTCTTCTCTTTCAAGATCATTTTAGATATCAGAGTCTTTTGTATTTTGGTACAAATTAAGTTTTTCTTTGTTTTATGAAATATGTCATTGTTAATTTGATAAGGGTGCATTGAATATGTAGATTGCCTTGGATAGTATGGTCATTGTGACAGTGTTACTTCTTTCAATCCAAGAACATGGTATATGTTTGTGCTATCTGTTTGTGTCATCTTTGGTATCAGTCATCAGCATCTTATAGTTTTATGAGCCCAGTTCTTGTGACTTTTTAGGCAGGTTTATTCCTTAGAATTGTATTGTTTTCTCTGAGATGGTGAATGGGATTGTTTCATTAATTTCACTTTCTCATATATCATTATTAGCATATAGAAATGCAGCAGTTTTCTATATATTTTGTATCCAGCAGGTTTACTTTGTTCATTGATGAGGTCTAGTAGTCATCTGGTGGCATCTTCGGGATTTTCTATGTGTAGCATCATAGTGACAATTTTACTTCTTTTTAATTTTTTTTACCTTGAATTCCTTTTATTTGTTTTTCTTTTCTGATTGTTGTGGCTAGGACTTCCAAAAATATGTTGAATAAAAGTGGCAGTAGTGAACATTCTTGTCTTATTCATGTTGTTAAGGGGAGTGCTTTCAGTTTTTCCCTGAGTATGATGTTTGCTGTGTGTTTGACATATACAGTCTTAATTATGTTGAGGTAGGGTCCATCTGTGCTGACTTTCTGAAGGGTTTTTATCATAAATGGCACTTGAATTTTGTCAGAACCTTTTCTGCATCTATTGATGATCATATGGTTTTTAGTCTTCGACTGTTACTGTGGTGTATCATACTGATTAACTTGTGGATATTGAGAAATCTTGCATCCCTGCAATAAATCCCACTTGATCATGGTATGATCCTTTAATGTCCTTTAATGTATTAGTAACTGTTTGAATCTGCTCTTTTGAACTCAGGGAAGGTCTAGGAGAATAAAGTCTTTTTCTACAAAAAAGAGTTGGATGCCTCAGAAAGGCTTTTGTAACTGGGAAGGTCTTCCAGAGTCAGTGTCAATCCCTCGTTTCCTTTGATACTTCTCCATCTTGAGATGACCATGTGTGGAGGAAGAAACGAAGTAAATGTCCAATGGAGAGGTTAATCGTACTTGGCAGAGGAACCCAGGTTTAGATAGCCTTTTCCTGGATTTTCCTTCTGATTTCTGCTAATAGGATTCTTACACAATATCCTGGAATATTGTGTATGTTTTTCTTGAATATAAGCATTCCATTGTAACTTACAAAATTCACAGTTGGATACATTACATTGTAAATAGTATAACAGGTGTTATCCTGCTTTCTCCATATATCACAGTCACTTTAAAAATCTCTCTTGTTTCTGTCCCATACCCATAGTATAATGCCCATAAACTTGCTGAACCAGTTCTTTTCTTTTAAGGTCAGTATGTTAGTTTGTGCTTTCAGTTATTTTCACAAAGACATGCAGTCACAAGCTGATATCTGACATAAACCTGTGTACCCTATGCTCCACGCAGGCCCTTTCTTAGTCCTGACCAGTCCTCACATAGTACCTTGATATGGATGGAAACATTGTTCTTACCTATCACGTCCCTCTACCTTCTACTTACTCCCACTGTAAAGATAATCTCTGATCATTTATTGAACACATTTCTCAGGACATGACCTAAATCACTCTGTGCATCCATGATGACTCACAACCCATTTCGAGATGGGGTGGTTGAATAATATTTAACAGACTACTTCTGTCTTGTATCTTCTTTGACATTTTCTTTCTAAGTTCCTTATATTTTTAAAAAATATATTTTATAGTCTGTTCATTTGGTGGGTGGTCATGTTTACAAATAAGTTTTTTCAGTCATCCCAGTAGGTTCAGATTCATATCCTGGTTCTCTTACCACTTTGTGGGCCAGTTGGGTGTGTCTCCTGCTCTGATTAGAGAAAAGCATGTTAGTTTACCTCAAGCCTTTTAAAGCAAATTAGTGCTGTCAGTAGTACATGTTTTATAGTAAATACTCAAAATTGATTTGTCTAAAAAAGGTAATATCTATACTCTATCATGTTCTTTATGATAGACTTTATCTACATTATATGTATGTTTTAAATATAAATGTATTTATTTCATTGGAGGTTAATTACTTTATAATATTGTATTGGTTTTGCCATACATCAACATGAGTCCACCACAGGTATACACGTGTTCCGCATCCTGAACACCACTCCCTCCTCCCTCCCAGTACCATCCCTCTGGGTCATCCCAGTGCACCAGTCCCAAGCATCCAGTATCATGCATTGAATCTAAACTGGCAATTCGTTTCATATATGATATTATACATGTTTCAATGCCATTCTCCCAAATCATCCCACCCTTTCCCTCTCCCACAGAATCCAAAAGCCTGTTCTATACATCTGTGTCTCTTTTGCTGTCTCGCATACAGGGTTATCGTTACTATCTTTCTAAATTCCATATATATGCGTTATATTGGTGTTTTTCTTTCTGGCTTCCTTCACTCTCTATAATAGGCTTCAGTTTCATCCACCTCATTAGAACTGATTCAAATGAATTCTTTTTAATGGCTGAGTAATACTCCATTGTGTATATGTACCACAGCCTTCTTAATCTATTCATCTGCTGATGACATCTAGGTTGCTTCCATGTCCTGGCTATTATATACAGTGCTGTGATGAACATTGGGGTACATGTGTCTCTTTCAATTCTGGTTTCCTCGGTGTGTATGCCCAGCAGTGGGATTGCTGGGTCATAAGGCAGTTCTATTTCCAGTTTTCTTAAGGAATCTCCATGCTGTTCTCCATAGTGGCTGTACTAGTTTGCATTCCCGCCAATAGTGTAAGCGGGTTCCCTTTTCTCCACACCCTCTCCAGCATTTATTGCTTGTAGACTTTTGGATCGCAGCTATTCTGACTGGTGTGACATGGTACCTCACTGTGCTTTTGATTTGCATTTCTCTAATAATGAGTGATGTTGAGCATCTTTTCATGTGTTTGTTAGCCATTTGTATGTCTTCTTTGGAGAAATGTCTATTTAGTTCTTTGGCCCATTTTTTGATTGGGTCGTTTATGTTTCTGGAATTAAGCTGCAGGAGTTGCTTGTATGTTTTTGAGATTGGTTGTTTGTAAGTTGCTTCATTTGCTATTATTTTCTACCATTCTGAAAGCTGTCTTTTCACTTACTTATAGTTTCCTTTGTTGTGCAGAAGCTTTTAAGTTTAATTAGGTCCCATTTGTTTATTTTTGCTTTTATTTCCAGTATTCTGGGAGATGGGTCATAGAAGATCCTGCTGTGATGTATGTCAGAGAGTGTTTAGCGTTTGTTCTCCTCTAGGAGTTTTATAGTTTCTGGTCTTCCGTTTAAATCTTTAATCCATTTTGAGTTTATTTTTGTGTATGGTGTTAGAAAGTGATCTAGTTTCTTTCTTTTACAAGTGGTGACCAGTTTTCGCAGCACCACTTGTTAAAGAGATTGTCTTTAATCCATTGTATATTTCTTGCCTCCTTTGTGAAAGATAAGGAGTCCATGCTGCTGCTGCTAAGTCGCTTCAGTCGTGTCCGACTCTGTGCAACCCCATAGACGGCAGCCCACCAGGCTCCGCCGTCCCTGGGATTCTCCAGGCAAGAACACTGGAGTGGGTTGCCATTTCCTTCTCCAATGCATGAAAGTGAAAAGTAAAAGTGAAGTCGCTCAGTCTTGTCTGAATCTTCACGATCCCATGGACTGCAGCCTACAAGGCTCCTCTGTCCATGGGATTTTCCAGGCAAGAGTACTGGAGTGGGGTGCCAATGCCTTCTCCAAGGTGTCCATAGGTGCATGGATTTATCTCTGGGGTTTCTATTTTGTTCCATTGATCTATATGTCTGTGTTTGTGCCAGTACCATACTGTCTTGATGACTATGGCTTTGTAGTAGAGCCTGAAGTCAGGCAGGTTGATTCCTCCAGTTCCATTCTTCTTTCTCAAGATTGCTTTGGCTATTTCGAGGTATTTTGTATTTCTGTACAAATTATGAAATTATTTGTTCTAGGTCTACATTTTATCTTCTTAAAATTTTATTTATTTTTTAATTGAAGGATAATGGCTTTACCTAATTTTGTTTTCTGTCAAACCTCAACTACATTATATCTTGTATGCATTGCACTTGCAACATTTTTCAGCAATATTGTGTCTGACACTAGTCAATAAATACACAAAGCTCTCACTTTTTATTTATTATATTTTGGTGACATTAAACTAGGTAATTGAGAATAGTGTATGGCTAGAGATTAGCCTTCCTTGGTGGCTCAGTGATAAAGAATTCACCTGCTAATGCAGAAGATGCAGGTTTGATCCCTGAGTCAAGAAGATCCCATGGAGAAGGAAATGGCAACCCAGTCCACTATTCTTGCCTGGGAAATCCCATGGACAGAGTTCAGCGTGCTACAGTCCACAGTGTCGCAAAGAGGCAAACATGACTGAGCGACTGAACAACAGCAACATAGGTGGGGATTGCATTGTTTATTGGCTGTTAGAAAACCGGTGAATATTTTACATCTTAATTTATGTGTCATTTACAGATGATGGTCTTTTAGCATGTATTCTGCAATACAGCTGACACATACTACTTGTTAACATTGTAAAATGCCTTTTCTTTTTGGGTACGTAGTTCTATAGCAGATTTAAAAAGTATGTTGTTTCCAAAAAATTGTTTTAATCACATTCTTCATTTTCTTATTTGTTTTCAATTGTAAACAACCAATTATGAAAAGTTAATTATTAATTGGGTAAGCTTGGTTTTGGATTATTTACTGTTAAAAAATATAATATATTGTTTAGAATTTATTTATGTACAGTAAGTTTGCAGAATACAATGATAGTGTAATACTTTTCTTTTCAATTTGAAACAACTGTTGATTGATACATTGCTGGGGACCAGCCATGGTGGACCCAGGGTAATTCAAAGCGGGGACGGCGTGCTGAGAGAGATATATAGGTGTAGAGAGAGATAAGGAAAGATTTTGCAGTTAAGAGAATAGAGGAGAGAAAGAGGCTGTATTTCTTGGTTTACATAGAAAGCCAATAAAGCCTCAGTCAAGAGACTTTCACCATCTACGTAAGGCCATAGGCGCCTGCTTGAATAGGAGAGGGTGACCCGCCTTGGGCTCCCTCTTGGGTGGGTCTTAGAAGCCCACGCAAATAAGTAGACATGATGAGCCTCTATGCTCCAGACCGGAATCAGCCAGAAAATAGATTAAGAAAGAAAAGAAGACAAAGGGGAAACCAGTCTTTCCAGGAACTGGTCCAAGAAACTGGTCCGTCCTTTATTTTCCAGGAAAAGCTTTTATACTTTTAGTTGCACATAGATATCAATGGATAATACAAAGTCATGCAGGGCCAGCAGCCCTGACTCTTATTGAGACCAGGCTTTCTCTCTGCATAGTTAGCTGTATACACAGGTCTTAGGTGATTTACATCATCTTCTAGCCAGGAGGCCTATTAGCATTTTATGGCCCTTTTCTGATAAGGATCCGTCAACCAGAAAACTTATTTGCCCTAAAAGTGTTGTTCTTACTAAAGTCTGATGCCACTCTCAGAAAGCACTAATTAAGGTTACATTCTTACGTCGCAAGGACACAACCATTTATAACAAAGAAAGAGGAATACCGTGATTTATAACAAAGAGAAAATTCATTAACTCAAAAGTCTAGTATTGCTAACATCAAAACTACTGTATTCTTTTTTCTATATCCCAATTACATTGATTAATATCCTCAAGGTGCCTAAAAGATAAAGGATATGGAGGCCTGGCGGCAGTCATTAACTCAACAATGAAAACCTACACCGACATAATTCTTAGCTGTTTGAAAAACGCTCTGTATCTCTAAGATGCTTTAAGCTTTGTGCCTCTCGTGGTTGTGGGGCTGTAAACAATCACATGCACGGTTGTAAAAGTTTGGACATCCATTCAGGTAAGTTACAAAGCTATCAGAGGGGTTTAAGCCGACATTCTTTTTACGCCCAGGAGACTTACTGACTGGAGCTCTAAGTTAATTCCTTTTAGAGGAAGGTGGTGGGGGACAGCCTCTGTTAATGTCAGAAGCGTAAGCGAAAAGCATAATGCAGTACGGCAGGCAGACTCTGGTTTTGGGGGTAGATGCTTGAGAAAATCCAGCGAGACTCCCTTAAAGCCGGACTCGCTTTTGCCTCTCGGACCCCTTAACCTCATGACCTTTGCCACAGGCGGAACTTCTCGTGCTGGCTCCCTGCAATACGTTCCTATTGGTCCTGGTAAAAAAACACTCTGCTTTTGAGAGTTGGCATAAGATTGTCCAATATGAGTGTGTTTGGCATATGGTTTTTAAAACTAGGCTACCGTAACGGTGAATTTCTGTTATGTTTTCTTAAGGATTCTATTCCTTTAATGTTTTTAAACACTTAAGGTGATCATTGTGGTGTTTCATAGCTTGATGTAAGTATTACTTTTGGTGTAATATATATTCAACATGAAACATTTATTTTTCAATTACTGTGAGCAGGATACCTATGATTCTTTTCATCTTGTAGATATCTCTCCTACACACGTGATCAAGCATTTACAATCCACAACGAACAGTGATAAACGAGGAACATTCCAAACATTGATGCTTGGAAGCCCTGAAAGCTGTGAAATCAAACATTTTCATCTTTGGGAAAGTCAGGAGAATATATGTGACTTTGAGTGTCAGGGGAGAGACGACAAAAGAAATTACAAAGGCACACCTATAAGCCTTAATGGAAATGTGCCTGATGGAAGAGATTCGCATGATAGAAAGAATGCAGGCGTCAAGCCCTTTGGAAAGAGGTTTGGATTTAACTTTCAGTATAAACTGCAGATATTTCAAACTGACGGAATAATTTCTGAATATAATGAAGTTAAGAGTTCTATCAACAACAGTTTCTCATTTTCACCACTTCAAAGAATTCCTCCTTGTGTCCAAACCAGTGTTTCTAATATATATGAGAATGATTTCATGAATCCTTCAGGAATAACACAAGAAGTCAAAGCACACAGGGAAAAACCTTACAAATGTGATGAGTGTGGCAAGGCCTTTCGTGTAAAGTCAATCCTTTTAAATCATCAGACAGTTCATACTAGAGAGGAACCTTACAAATGTGATGAGCGTGGCAAGGCCTTTACTCACAGCTCACACCTCAGGAGATATAAGAAAATTCATACAGGAAAGAAATTATTTAAATGTGATATATGTGACAAAGTCTTCAGCCGAAATTCAAACCTTTCAGGTTATCAGAAGGCTCATACTGGAGAGAAACCTTACAAATGTGATGAGTGTAGCAAGGCCTTTTGGGTAAAGTCAACCCTTTTAAGCCATCAGACAGTTCATACTGGTGAGAAACCTTACAAATGTGTTGAGTGTGGCAAAGCCTTTCATGTAAAGTCAAGCCTTTTAAGTCATCGGACAGTTCATACTGGAGAGAAACCTTACAAATGTGATGACTGTGGCAAGGCCTTTCGTCTAAAGTCAACCCTTTTAATTCATGAGACAATTCATACTGGAGAGAAACCTTACCAATGTGATGAGTGTGGCAAGGCCTTTCGTGTAAAGTCAAGCCTTTTAAGTCATCAAACAGTTCATACTGGAGAGAAACCTTACAAATGTGATGAGTGTGGCAAGGCCTTTCGTGTAAAGTCAACCCTTTTAAGTCATCAGACAATTCATACTGGAGAGAAACCTTACAAATGTGATGAGTGTGGCAAGGCCTTTCGTGTAAAGTCAACCCTTTTAATTCATCAGAGAATTCATACTGGAGAGAAACCTTACAAATGTGATAAGTGTGGCATGGCCTTTCGTCTAAAGGTAACCCTTTTAAGTCATCAGACAGTTCATACTGGAGAAAAACCTTACAAATGTGATGAGTGTGGCATGGCCTTTCATGTAAAGTTAACCTTTTTAAGTCATCAGACAGTTCATACTGGAGAGAAACCTTACAAATGTGATGAGTGTGGCAAGGCCTTTTGTCTAAAGTCAACTCTTTTAAGGCATCAGAAAATTCATACTGGAGAAAAACCTTACAAATGTGATGGGTGTGGCAAGGCCTTTCGTGTAAAGTCAAACCTTTTAAGTCATCGGAGAGTTCATACTGGAGAGAAACCTTACAAATGTGATGAGTGTGGCATGGCCTTTCGTGTAAAGTCAACCCTTTTAAGTCATCAGACAGTTCATACTGGAGAGAAACCTTACAAATGTGATGAGTGTGGCATGGCCTTTCATGTAAAGTCAACCCTTTTAAGTCATCAGACAGTTCATACTGGAGAGAAACCTTACAAATGTGATGAGTGTGGCAAGGCCTTTGCTGACAGCTCATACTTCAGGAAACATAAAAAAAGTCATACAGGAAAGAAATTATTTAAATGTGATATATGTGACAAAGTCGTCAGCCGAAATTCAACCCTTTTAAATCATCAGACAGTTCATACTGGAGAGAAACCTTACAAATGTGATGAGTGTGGCAAGGCCTTTGCTCACAGCTCATACCTCCGGAAACATAAGAAAAGTCATACAGGAAAGAAATTATTTAAATGTGATATATGTGAAAAAGTCTTCAGCCGAAATTCAACCCTTTTAAGTCATCAGACAGTTCATACTGGAGAGGAACCTTGTGATGAGTGTGGCAAGGCCTTTAGTGACAGCTCATGCCTCAAGCAACATAAGAAAAGTCATACAGGAAAGAAATTATTTAAATGTGATATATGTGACAAAGTCTTCGGCCGAAATTCAAAGCTTGCTCGACATCAGACGGTTCATACTGGAGAAAAACCTTACAAATGTGATGAGTGTGGCAAGGCCTTTCGTGTAAAGTCAACCCTTTTAAGGCATCAGACAATTCATACTGGTGAAAAACCTTACAAATGTGAGAAGTGTGGCAAGGCCTTTCGTGAAAAGTCAACCCTTTTAAGTCATGAGACAGTTCATACTGGAGAGAAACCTTACAAATGTGATGAGTGTGGCAAGGCCTTTCGCCTAAAGTCAACCCTTTTAAGGCATCAGACAGTTCATACTGGAGAGAAACCTTACAAATGTGATGAGTGTTGCAAGGCCTTTCGCCTAAAGTCAGCCCTTTTAAGGCATCAGAGAGTTCATACTGGTGTGAAACCTTACAAATGTGATGAGTGTGGAAAAGTCTTCGGTCAGAAGTCACATCTTCAACTTCACTGGAGAATTCATACTGGAGAGAGCCCTTTCAGATGTAATGAGTGTGGCAAGTTCTTCAGTCGAAATTCGAACCTTACAAAGCATCAGAAAATACATATAGAGAAAGCTTTCAAATGTTTCGAGTGTGGAAAATCCTTTATTCAGGTCTCAGCACTCACTAAACATCAGAAAATCCATACATGAGGGAAACTCATGTGAATGTGGTATATGGTAGAAGTCTTCAAAAATGTGTGACTTTGAGTGTCAGGGGAGAAATGACAAAAGAAATTACAAAGGGACACCTGTAAGCCTTAATGGAAATGTGCCTGATGGAAGAGATTCGCACGATAGAAAGGGTGCAAGCATCAAGCCCTTTGGAAAGAGGTTTCGATTTAACTTTCAGGATAAACTGCAGATATTTCAAACTGGCGGAATAATTTCTGAATATAATGAAGTTAAGAGTTATGTCAGCAACAGTTTGGCATTTTCACCACTTCACAGAATTCTTCCTAGTTTCCAAACCAGTGTTTCTAATATATATGGGAATGATTTTATGAATCCTTCAGGAATAACACAAAAACTCAAAGCACAGAGGGAAAAACCTTACAAATGTGATGAGTGTGGCAAGGCCTTTCGTATAAAGTCAAGCCTTTTAAGTCATCAGACAGTTCATACTGGAGAGAAACCTTACAAATGTGATGAGTGTGGTGAGGCCTTTCGTCTAAAGTCAACCCTTTTAAGTCATCAGACAGTTCATACTGGAGAGAAACCTTACAAATGCGATGAGTGTGGCAAGGCCTTTTGTGTAAAGTCAACCCTTTTAAGTCATCAGACAGTTCATACTGGAGAGAAACCTTACAAATGCGATGAGTGTGGCAAGGCCTTTCGTCTAAAGTCAAGTCTTTTAAGTCATCAGACAGTTCATACTGGTGAGAAACCTTACAAATGTGATGAGTGTGGCAAGGCCTTTCGTCTAAAGTCAAACCTTTTAAATCATCAGACAGTTCATACTGGTGAGAAACCTTACAAATGTGATGAGTGTGGCAAGGCCTTTCCTCTAAAGCCAACCCTTTTAAGGCATCAGACAACAGTTCATACTGGAGAGAAACCTTACAAATGTGATGAGTGTGGTAAGGCTTTTCCTGTAAAGTCAACCCTTATAAAGCATCAGACAATTCATACTGGTGAGAAACCTTACAAATGTGATGAATGTGGCAGTGCCTTTCGTCTAAAGTCAATCCTTTTAAAGCATCAGACAATTCATACTGGAGAGAAACCTTACAAGTGTGATGAGTGTGGCAAGGCCTTTCCTGTAAAGTCAACCCTTTTAATGCATCAGAAAGTCCATACTGGTGAGAAACCTTACAAATGTGATGAGTGTGGAAAAGTCTTTGGTCGAAAACCGCATCTTCAACGTCACTGGAGAATTCATACTGGAGAGAGTCCTTTCAGATGTAATAAGTGTGGCAAGGTCTTCAGTCGAAATTCACACCTTAAAAAACATCAGAGAATACATATAGAGAAACCTTTCAAATGTGATGAGTGTGGAAAAGTCTTTGGTCAAAAACCACATCTTCAACATCACTGGAGAATTCATGCTGGAGAGAGCCCTTTCAGATGTAATGAGTGTGGCAAGTTCTTCAGTCGAAATTCACACCTTAAAAGACATCGGAGAATACATATAGAGAAACCTTTCAAATGTTTCAAGTGTGGAAAATCGTTTACTCAGGTCTCAGAACTCACTAAACATCAGAAGATCCATACATGAGAGAAACTCATGTGAATGTGGTATATGGAAGAAGTCTTCAAAATTCAAAGTTCAAAATTCACACCCTACTGTTGCTCAGAGAATTCATCCTACTGAGAAACCATACAAATATCATGAATGTGGCAACATCTTAGGCTTCATGAGAAAATTCATACTGGATAGAAGCCAGATATATATGTATTGATTAGTCAGGTCTTTAGAACATGAATTCATTCTAGAAAGATTCCTCACCAATTTCACGAATGTTAAAAAAAAAAAAAAACCCTATCCTCACATCTCACCAGTAGTATCAGAGTATTTATCCTGGAGAAAACACACAGCAATGTAATGTGTGTGGCAAGGATCTTACCCAAAAGTCACAAGATAGGAATATAGTGGAGCCATACTTCCCAGACTCAGTGGTTGTGGCAAATCCTTTACCTTTTTCACTCTATGTATTCTCTGATGACTTTAGTTCAGGTACTCAGCAACTGCAGTAAGTCCATATTTGAAGAGAAGCTATAGAGATCTTTTCATGTAAAAGAAACCTGAATTCTACCTCAGCAAAGATGATTCTTTGGGACAGTAGTCCGCCATCTTTTTGGTCTCCTGGCTTTCTGAATAAAGTCACTATTCCTTGCCCAACAAGTAGTCTCTCAGTTTATTGGCCTGTTGTGTGCTGAGCTCTAAGAGCTTGGCTTTGGTAATACATTGATCAAATGCATTTGCTACATGCGTTTCACGATGGTCTCTGAAAAGGAATCAAGGAGATGAAGGGATCGACTTCATTAGATACAATTCATTCACATCCATGTTCTCTGGAAAAACAGACAGCCTGAGTTACAAAATTCAATAGTGTGTGTGAGTTAGCAACAGGGAGGGGAGAAAATAATGTAAAAGTAGGACATGACTCATCACGGTCAGTAGGATCAGGAAGCCCTTCTGTACATAGTCCAGCCTGTTATAAAACATAATGTCCTACCAACTGACCATTAACAGAGTAGGCAAGATGTTAAAAGGCCTGGGCTTTTCGTAGGAGGAGAGGGACAGTTAGCAGGGACTGATGGTGTGCCAGGAACAATGCATAGGAAAAGAGTCATGTTCTCCATTGGATAGAAATAACTGTTGTATGTGTGATTAAAGAAGAGTTACTCTTATCTGTGGAAATTGAAGAGAGAGCTGTCATGGTCTTCGTAGACTGAGACCTGAGGAATGGAGTTGATGAGAAGAAGGAAGCAGGGGACCCAAGTCTCGAGTGAAACAGGGGTGCTTTATTTGCAAAAACGCATGTTTATATATCTTTATACAAGGGAGCTTTAGGCAGTAAAAACATTGAGGAAAAACAGAGCAAAGCAAATAACAGTTTTGAAAGGGCCAGAAAGCATTCCATATCCTGAGGAAGAGTGGCATAACTGAATAGATTACCTTCAAGTAAAAGGTCACTGAAGGGAGTCACTGAAGGGAATCCCAGGAGATGCTCTGTCTCATGACCTCAGTCCTGAGAACTGCGTGCAGCTCTGCTCGTTCCTATTTTCCCGGAACTGATAAAGAATAGAGTCCTTGAGACTCGGCACACAAAAGAAGAAAATATGTTGGATCCTTTAAAGTTGGATATCCCCTGACAGTTCCCCCTTTTTTACTTTTTTCATAATTGGGGATGACTGTAGATACTTTTGTGAAAAAGGCCCTGAGCTAGTGAGTTTGTTTAGTTTGAACAATTTTGGTTGAAAGGCATCGGTATGTTACAATTATCACCAGGATAATTATCAGCGTTATAGTTCCAGATCGAATACTATGTGTAATGCCTTGAAACCATCTTTGAGGGTCTAGCCCAGATAATTGATCAGCTAGCTGTTCAGCTAAGGTTTCCAAATTGTTGGAAGAGGGTAGACTCTTATAGAAGGTTTCAAGGATTTCCTTTTGCAACAATTGTACATTTAAGGAAGCATTATTATGCATATCTTGCAAATGAAATTTGATTTTTTTCCAATTATAAGCACTATGGTGAACCAAAGAGGAGTGATACAAAATTGAGTAGAACTCCAGTCACAATTTAATAATACTTGTTTTTGTAAATCTATTAATTGATCTCCAACCCATTGGATGGCTGTTTTTTAATTCTTGAATTTTATCTTGATCTTTTTCATCTTTCTGAACCAGAGTGACCCATATAGTATGAGCATCTTTAGTCTAATTTTGAATAAAGTTTCGTGTTTGAACTGAAGTTTGTAAAGCAGTGTCTGTGACAGCGGCAGTGGTGCAAATGGCTAGTAACCCCAAAATGCCAAGAATCAAGCATCTAATTAATCTCTTAGATCGTCAGAGTAATTTCGTGAGTAACTGGGAGGTAAGTCTTGCCATGGGATCCACTTTCCAGGGTCACTGAAGATCTGCTGGCAACCACAGACTACATCGAGATCGAAGAATGAAAAGGGATTCATTTTTTTAGAGAAATAGAGGAATTAAGACAAGTATACAATTTGCAATCTATACAAGTCACAGAACATAAAGTCTTATTAAATTGTAAGTTTCCTATGGCAATGACAAAAGGAAGGGGAACGCAAGCTTGCATAAAATATGAATGATTATAATGAAAGGAATAGTTATGACTATGACTGGTCCCTGTGAAATATCCAGTCCAAGTTCCAAGTTTTCAGTATTTGTAGCAAGTTTCCAGATGTCCCATTGTTCAGGCCCAATTTGTTTATTGAGGACAATTTGAGGGCGAGGAGGTGCCATGCCACCATCAAGCCAGCCAAGGAGTCCTTTGTCATGGAAGTGTTCCATTGAACTGTTGGTCATCTTCCATGTTACTTGAGTAACATATTCACACATAGTGCTGTTAATATCATCTGAGAGGTTCGATAACCACATACCATAGGGTCCCCAATCAACAATGGTGTAATTGGCCACAAACATGATTTTCCATGATGTAGCTTGACATCTATCTCAATAAACACGAGTATATTTAAAATCCTTACAAGTAAACCCCTTACATTCCAACTTTTATCCTTGTCCTAGAGTGTTGGTAGTATTGACATGGTTCTCATAAAAGGACAGGGCAGTTAACAGTCTAAACAATGTGTGGAAGTTCTTTTTTGGAGGCAGGATGAAAGCCCACGTTTGTCGACTAACATTAGTACATAATTCTGCTGGGCCCATGCATAAAGGAAGGATTGTATAGCCTAGAGGAGTGTTAATCTTCCTTGGTCCTCAGGATGAGAGGGCCCCTCCAAGCTCCAAGGAGGAGGCATATGTACTGAGTCATTAGTGGATGCAGCTGGTCCTATATCTGTCCATTCCACAACCTGCAATAAAGGGGGGTTAGGTATATAAGCCCAATAAGTGTGATTAATCAAGTCAGCCTGAGTGGGGGAAGCAAAAGCAAGGAAAGCAACAAAAATATTTTTAGGATTCCTAGGCATTCTCTCTCTGTTGAGAAACCAGATTTTCAGCTTGATTGGTAAGGGTATTTATCTGTCCCCAAGTGGGGAAATCATAAGGTTGATGACCTTGAGTGCAGCGTTTCTTGGAATTTTTCAAGTCGCCATGGCTTGTACTGGAAACTCCTCCTCCTGGGGATTTTGCCATTTCTTCTCTATCTTGAATGCTGGTGGCTCCCCTGGGGCAGATCTTCCAAAGAGGGAGCTAGCTGATTGGTTGGGTCCATCTGCAGAAATCCAAGCATACCCCTTTCCCTGTAATATTAATTTTCCAGATTTCCATTGTTTAGTCAACCCGTCTTAATACCAAATGGGCAGAGGAAGGGAGGTATCCTTCAATGCCTCAAAATGTATTTCTGCTTTGTC
This sequence comes from Connochaetes taurinus, assembly GCA_006408615.1. NCBI lineage: Eukaryota > Metazoa > Chordata > Mammalia > Artiodactyla > Bovidae > Connochaetes > Connochaetes taurinus. The sequence goes on from SJXO01005983.1 coordinate 41,712, forward strand.
AAAGTATCCTCTTGAGGCAAGTTTAAAAATTTTAAGCAAATAAAGCTGTATTAACAATAGTCATGGGATTAAAGAGTATATTGTGTTGGAATCTGTTGGGGTCCTTTAATGGACTGCAACCTGGCAGTCCGAAGTCGACGATAAGAAAGTGAAAGAGAGAAAGAGAAAGGAAGACACGGGCACGCAAGCTCTGATGGAGCAAAGGTGCTTTAATGATCTTTCTGTGAGTATAGGCTGTTGTGCAAGAAATTTCTTTCAATAAAAATCGGAAAACCAAAGGGACAGCAACAATTACCAAGGGAACAAGGGATTAATAATGGTCACAAGGTCAGGAGACAATCCATATCTCAAGAAAGAGGATTGAGAGTAAGCACTTGTGTCGTAAGGAGAATGTTTACTGAAGGCGTTTCAAGCCTGTCTCATCCTATGACCTCAGTCCTGGGAGCAGTGTGCTGTTCCACTGGTTTCTGACAACAGAAACTGATAAGGAACAGGATTTATGAGGAACAGCACGTTGGAATCCTCCTGTTACACGTTCCCTGATGATTCCCACTTATTTATAATATTTGTAAAAAGGGTTCTGACCATTTGAGTTTGTTCTAAGAATTTTACATGAAGACAACGGTGAACAACAAATATATTTGTCAAGACAATCACCAAAATTACAGTTCCAGACCCAGTGCTGTGAGTAATGCTTTGAAACCATCCGCGTGGGTCTAACCCAGATAATTGATCAGCTGGTTGTTCAGCTAAAGTTTCCAAATTAGTGGAAGAGGGCAGATTTTTAGAAAAGGTTTCATAGATTTCTTTTTGTAATAATTGTACATTCAGAGAGGCATTATCATGTATGTTTTGTAAATGAAATTTGATTTGTTTCCAGTTGTAGGTACTTTTATTGAATTGAATAGGTGTAACACAAAATTGAGTAGAATTCCAATCACATTTTAGCATCACCTGTTTTTGTACATCTATTAATTGATCTGCAACCCATTTGATGACTGATTTTAGTTCCTGTATTTCATCTTGAATATGCTCATCTATGTGAGCCTGAGTGGCCCACATAGTATGAGCATCTTTAGTCCAATTTTGGATAAAATTATGTGTTTGAATTGAGGTTTGTAAAGCAATGCCAGTGACAGCAGCAGTGGTGCAAATAGCTATTAATCCCCAAATGCCAAGAATTAGCCATCCAATGAATCGTCTGGATAACTGGAGCAGTTTAGTAAGTAACCGGGAAGCAAGTCCAGCCATGGGGCCTTCTTCCCAGGGCCGCTGGAGATTTATTGGTACCCCCAGACTATGTCGAGATTAAAGAATCGAAAGAGATTCATTTCTTAAGGAAACAAGAGTTAAGTATATAATTTGCAATTTATACAAGTTACAGAATGTAAAGTCATTGAATTGTAAACTTCCTATAGCTAGAACAAAAGGAAGGGGAACACAAGCTTCTTTGAAATATGATTGAGTGTAACAAAAGAAATACTTTCTGTGACTACGATTAGTCCCTGTGAAATGTCCAGACCAAGTCCTAAGTCTTCGGTGCTCAGTGCTCACAGCAAGTTTCCAGGTGTCCCATTGTTCAGGCCCAATCTGGTTATCGAGGACTATTCGAGGACGAGGTAGGTGCCTTTCCACCGTCAAGCCACCCAAGAAGTCCTTTGTCAAGGTAATGTTACATTATAGTATTACTAACCTTCTATGCTACTTGAGTAGCATAATCACACGCAGTGCTGTTAATGTGATCTGAGCAGTTAGATAACCACATACCACGGGGTCCCCAATTGACAATTGTATGGTTAGCCACAAACATCAATTTTCCTGATTTGGCCTGACGCTTGTCCCAACGAACTGGAGTATATTTAAAGTTCTTATTAGTAAATGCTTTGCATAGTGTTCTTTTTTCTTTTCCTAACTCTTTCACTAAAGTTTCAGTAGTATAAACATGGTTCATGGACAAAGACAGGGCAATAAATAATCTAAGCAACATCTGAAAGTCTTCTTTTGGAGGCAGGGCAAAAGCCCAAGTTTGCTAACATTTATGCATAATTTTGCTGGGCCCATACACAAAGGAAGCACTTCATAACCTAGAGAGATATTAGTTTCCCTTCTTCTTCAGGGTGTGAGGGCCCTTTAAGGCTCCAGGGAGAAAGCATATATATGGAGTCATTGGTTAATACGATTGGTCCTTTCTCTGTCCATTCTACAACCTGAAGTAAAGGGGGATTGGGTATGTAAGCCCAGTGTGATTGTTAGTTCAGCTTGAGTTGGGGGGAGGTGCAAGCAAGCAAAGCAAGCAGGGCAACAAAAATATTTTCAGGACTCCGAGGCATTCTCTATTGAGAAACTGGATTTTCAGCTTGATTAGTAAGGGTTTTTGTTTGTTCCCCAAGACCAGAGATCCTAAGGTTGATGCCGCCAAGGGCGGTGCTTTCTGGAGATCTTTAGAGCCACCATGGCCTGTATTGGAATTTCTTCCTCCTGGGGTTTTTGTCTCGTTTCTATGTTGAAGGCCGGGGTCCCCCTTGGGTCGAATCTTCCAAAGGGGAAGCCGTGTGAGTTCATTGGATCTATCTGGGGAAATACAAACATACCCTTCTTTCTATAAGATCAATTTCCCAGATTTCCTTTGTTTATTCAACCTGTCTTGATACCAAATGGGCAGAGGAAGAGAAGAGTCCTTCAATTCCTCAAAATGTTTCTCTGCTTGTGTCAAGATACCTCGTTGCAGTAAGTTTTAAAAATGCCGGGGTCCAGCCCCAGTGGATCCAGGGTAATTTGAAGGGGAGATTAGATCAACGTCCTAGGAAAAAACTTAATTACAGATATATAGAGAGATTAGAAACGGATAGTGTAGTAGGAAATATTAGTGGAGAAAAAGAGGCTGAATAATTTATCCAGAAAAACGGAGAACAAGAAAGAATGACACGGGGGAATCAGTCTTTCCAGAAACTGATCCGTTTTCTTTATTTTCAGGTTTGCTTATATATCTTTTGTTATACCTAGAGACAAATGGAAATTTTTAAAGTCACGTGGGGGTCAGCAGTCCTGACCTTTATCAAGATCAGGTGCTTCATATAAATGTATAAAAAAAGGTCTTAGGGGTTTTACATCATCTTCTGGCCATGAGGCCTGCTGACATTTTATGATCCTTTCTTTCTGATCACCAAAAAACTGATTTTTTCCAAGGGTGTTTTTTCTTAAACCAGGCACCACCCCCCAAATAAAGTTGCATTCCTATAGGGTGAGGGTGTAGTGAGTTACAATCAAGAAAGGAATTTATTTAACCTAAGGTTAACATGATTAATCTTAAAGGTTAATACTTATTTCTCCTCTATACTAGTTATATTCATTATAAGGGCAGGGAATATGGAGATTTTGCAGCAAACATCAGCCCAACAAATGAAAACCCTTCACCAATGTTCTCCTTAAGATCTATTTAGTCTTAAGATAGTGATACAGTTACATTTTTACATAGCAAAGACACAGTGATTTATAACAAAGTACAGTGATCTATAACAAAATTCATTAACTCGAAAAGTCTAGTATTGCTAACATCAAAAACTACTATATTTCCTTTTCTGTATTCCAAATACATTAATATATTCCCTGGTGCCTAAGGATATGGAGGCCTGGCATCAGTCATTCACTCAACAATGAGAAAAGCCCTATGCTAATTAAGATTTTCAAAATACTCTAAACTCTCTGTGCTGTTTATGGTTGAGAGGTAGTAAACAATCATGTACTTTGGATAATTCTGTCACACAAGCTAGTCTGCAGAGAGGTTTGACCTGAGACACCCTTGTTACACCCAGGGCAGGGGATTAGCAGCAATTATTGGCGCAACAAATGAAAAACCCTTCACCAATATAATTCTTAACTAACCCACTATACTAATAATTTTTAACTTCCCAAAAGAATCTGCCTTTAGTAAGTATAAAACATCTCGTTCCTCTCACGGTTGGGAGGCTGTAAACAATCACATGTAGCCGGACGAACCTGTATAGGCAAGCTAGATAACCTTCAGAGGAGTTCGTAAGTTGAAACACTCTTGTAATGCCCAGGAATTTTTATTGACTTGGAGCTGTAAGTTAACTCCTTCTCCGAGAGAGGTAATGGGGGTCAGCCCCCCATAAAGTCAGAGGTATAGGTGAGAGCATGAAACAGTAAAGTAGGTAGACTCTGGTTTTGGGGGTAGATGTTTGGGAACGGGATTTCCTTAGGCTCGATCCCACCTTTGCGTATGCCGAAGCCTCCTTCCTCATGACCTTTGTCGTGGGTGGAGTTCCTCACGCTGGTTCCTGGCATAAAAAATTAAAACAAAGCTATATTAATAGTTATAGGCTTAAAGAATATATTGTGTTGGAATCTAGTAAACTCTGCTCTGGATAAGGAAGGTAAAAGTGTTCCTGTGTATTCCCCTGTATTTAATTTTTTATTTGTAGTTTCAGTTTCAGTGTGTGTTTGTTTAACTGTGTCTTGTGTTTGTGGATTATAAGAAATGTCTGTAATCTGTTTAATAGAGAATGAATGTAAAAATTGTTTGAAATGCTTAGAAATACAAGCAGGGTCATTGTCTGTTTTTATAGAATTAGTTGTTCTCATTATTGCAAAGTAAGCTAACAGATGGGTTATAACATGTATAGTTTCATCTTGGAGAGGTGTAGCCCATGTAAAAGAAGAATTTGTATCAATCGAGACATGTAAGAAGGAAGAGGAAGAAAGTTCAGAGCAATGAGTTCCATCCATTTGCCATAAAATTCTCTTTCATTTGTCAGAAACCTTTTTTATATGTTTGTCTTCATCATTATGACAAATAAAATATATATTTATTAATAGTCTAAAATCTCTTTAGTTTTTCTGTAAGAAAAACTTTTTGTAAGAGGAAGTTAGTGTTCAGTAATGTTCTAAAATCGTATCTTATTTGGAAATGACCTAGCTATTTAATAAACTTTTCTTATTTCGTTTAGTACAATTTTATGAATTATTTCCCCTTAGTTCCACCAATTTGTTTATGGCTGGAGTCCCAGATAGAGTGGGCTGTGTATCCCAAGGACATGATAAGAGTTAACTTTAGGTTTTTTCGTAGGCCTGTTTTTGTTTCCCAGGCAGAATTGGAGCTCCAAAAAAGTATTTTAACAAGTTAACCTTTTCCTAACTGCACATGTAAGTAAGAAGAACCAGTTTTGCAATTTCAAAAGTGATTTTATTTTAGTCAGTTTTTTCTGGAGTCTAAAGAATGAATATCATGGCCATTCAGTATCAAAAATATCACTTCTCCTTTTTGTAGTTACAGTATATTATTAATGATATATGCATGAGGGAATTGCTGTCACATTGGATGTAAAGCCTTGGCCACAAAATTTTGACAAATAGTAGGACTGTTAAGTATATCTTGAGGTAACACAGTCTACTGAATTCTTTTATGAGGTCCAATGTGATTAGAAAAAGGGAGAGAGAAAGAGCATCTCTGTCTAAAGGGTGTTAAGGTATATTTAAAAATCAGTCTTGTAAATCAGTAATAATAATGTGCCAATTTTGAGGAACAGTAGTAGGGGATGGGATCCCTGGTTGTAGTGCACCCATGGGTTTCATAGATGCATTAACTTTTCTAAGGTCTGTTAAGAGATGTCATTTGTTAGATTTCTTTTTTATAACAAAAATTGGCGAGTTCCAAGGAGAGTAAGATTCCTCAAAATGTTTTAATTTAAATTGTGTATCTATCAGTTCCGCCAGTTCAGTTCAGTTGCTTAGTCGTGTTCGACTTTTTGCAACCCCGTGAATCGCAGCACGCCAGGCCTCCCTGTCCATCACCAACTCCCGAAATTCACTCAAACTCATGTCTGTCGAGTCAGTGATACCATCCAGCCATCTCATCCTCTGTCGTCCCCTTCTCCTCCTGCCCACAATCCCTCCCAGCATCAGACTCTTTTCCAATGAGTCAACTCTTGGCACAAGGTAGCCAGAGTACTGGAGTTTCAGCTTTAGCATCATTCCTTCCAAAGAACACCCAGGCCCGATATCCTTTAGAATGGACTGGTTGGATCTCCTTGCAGTCCAAGGGACTCTCAAGAGTCTTCTCCAACACCACAGTTCAAAAGCATCAATTCTTCAGTGCTCAGCTTTCTTTATAGTCCAACTCTCACATCCATACATGACTACTGGAAAAACATAGCTTTGACTACATGGACCTTTTTAAATAAAATAACGTCTCTGCTTTCTAATATGCTGTATAGGTTGGTCACAGCTTTCTTCCAAGGAGCAAGTGTCTTTTAATGTCATGGCTGTAATCACCATCTGCAGTGATTTTGGAGCCCTCCACCCTCAAAATAAGTCCCTCACTGTTTCCATTGTTTCCCCAACTATTTGCCGTGAAGTGATGGGTCTGAATGTGATGATCCTCCTTTTCTGAATGTTGAGTTTTAAGCCAGCCTTTTCACTCTCCTCTTTCACTTTCATCAAAAGTCATCTTCCAAGGAGCAAGTGTCTTTTAATGTCATGGCTGTAATCACCATCTGCAGTGATTTTGGAGCCCTCCACCCTCAAAATAAGTCCCTCACTGTTTCCATTGTTTCCCCAACTATTTGCCGTGAAGTGATGGGTCTGAATGTGATGATCCTCCTTTTCTGAATGTTGAGTTTTAAGCCAGCCTTTTCACTCTCCTCTTTCATTTTCATCAAAAGTCTCTAGTTCTTCACTTTCTGCCATAAGGCTGGTGTCATCTGCATATCTGAGGTTATTGATATTTCTCCCAGCAATCTTGAGTCCAGCTTGTGCTTCCTCCAGCCCTGCGTTTTGCATGATGTACTCTGCGTATCAGTTAAATAAGCAGGGTGACAATACACAGCTTTGATGTACTCCTTTCCCATGGAACCAATCTGTTGTTCCATGTCCAGTTCTAACTGTTGCTTCTTGACCTGCATACAGATTTCTCAGGAGGCAGGTAAGGTGATCTGGTATTCCCATCTTTTTAAGAATTTTCCTCAGTCTGTTGTGATCCACACAATCAAAGGCTTTGGCATAGTCAATAAAGCAGGAGTAGATGTCTTTCTGGAACGCTTGCTTTTTTGATTTTGATCTCTGGTTCCTCTGCCTTTTCTAAACCCAGCTTGAACATCTGGAAGGGGAAGTTACTCCTATATCTAGAGTAACATCATTACAATCACTGATCACATATCGGGCTATACATTTGATCAACTGCTTCAAGTCCAGTCATTATTAAGCCCATCTTTGCATGAAATGTTCCCTTGGTACCTCTAATTTTCTTGAAGAGATCTCTAGTCTTTCCCATTCTATTGTTTTCCTCTATTTCTTTGCACTGATCACTGAAGTAGGCTTTCTTATCTCTCCTTGCTATCTTTGGAACTCTGCATTCAAATGAGTATATCTTTCCTGTTGTCCTTTGCTTTTCACTTCTCTTCTTTTCACAGCTATTTCTAAGGCCTCCTCAGACAGCCATTTTGCTTTTTTGCATTTCTTTTTCTTGGGGATGGTCTTGATTCCTGTCTCCTGTACAATGTCATGAAACCCCGTCCATAGTTCATCAGGCACTCTGTCTGTCAGATCTAGTCCCTTAAATTTATTTCTCACTTCTGTATAGTCATAAGGGATTTGATTTAGGTCATACCTGAGTGGTCTAGTGGTTTTCCCTACTTCCTTCAATTTCAGTCTGAATTTGGCAATAAGGAGTTCATGATCTGATCCATAGTCTGCTCCCACTCTTGTTTTTGCTGACTGTATAGAGCTTCTCCATCACTGGCTGCAAAGGATATAATCAATCTGATTTTGGTGTTGATCATCTGGTGATGTCCATGTGTAGAGTCTTCTCTTGTTTTGTTGGAATAGGATCTTTGCTATGACCAGTGTGTTCTCTTGGCAGAACTCTGTTAGCCTTTGCCCTGCTTCATTCTGTACTCTAAAGCCAAATTTGCTTGTTACTCCAGGTGTTTCTTGACTTCCTACTTTTGCATTCCAGAAGGGTTCAGGTAGAGAGAAAAGATAAATGTTTCAGTTTGTGTATAAAATATAATTTTCCCAAATTGCTGTCATAATTAGTTTTAGGGGAAGGTTTTTTTCCCTTACACCTGGAAAACACTTATTCTAACCAGCAATTTTTCTTATACAAACCATAAAATTTATAAGGATATTCATCAGTCCTTCTGTTAAGCTTTGTGAAGTCATCAGGTTTTCCACTAGAATCCTTACCCAGTTCAGAAAGTGGTATTTATCCGAAAGTCCTTTCTGTACATCTTCTTGAAGAGCAAGTATTCTTGCAAAACTTAATTAGTGCTATGACAATATTTTGAGATAATAATTAGAATTATGCCTGATAACATTTTACCCAAACATATCAGAATTTTAGGAGCGCCGTATGGTTTCTACGATATCTATATTAGTAACATTTACCATACAATATCAGTTCAGTTCAGTCGCTCAGTCGTGTCCGACTCTTTGTGATCCCATGAATTGCAGCATGCCAGGCCTCCCTGTCCATCACCATACAATATAACCCGAGACTTATTCCTCACTTGACAATACTTCCCATGTCATTCTGTACAGAACATGAGCCGAATTGGTGTAATATCTCTCTTTGGGGTGTTTCAGGGCCCTCTGAAGCATCCCAAAGTTAGCTAGAAATCAAGTTCTTCATTACAATGACTTAGGAAGTTTTGTCAACAAATATCAAAAAGGGTTGGCACACTCAGTCAGATAGGAGTATAGGTCATTGTGAAACAATAGCTTTTCATATAGCTAAAGTAACAATAAAAGATTTCAGAACAGATCATTTAAGAGATGAAGAAATTTAAATCTGTTATCAAAGGCAGTTCACCATCTGAAAAAAAGGTGTCATCTTAACAGACAGAAAAACTAAATTCAAATTTTGCAACAGACGGAAAAGCAAAATTCAAATCTAAATAAATTTTACTTTATTTAAAAGGCAAACAATTCAATTTATTTTACACTTATTTTAAACCATGTACAAAACTCACTTCTCATGGTTCACTTTTCACAAACCTTATCACTTTCTGTACCCATTACTTTGTTCTTCCATCCTAAAAAGCCACCTGTAAGTCAGGCTTACTTCCTTTTCCCTTCACAAAATGCAATTCCATTCCTCATACCTTCTTTACTGAAAACACACTTCATAATTTCCTTAAGCAACCAAGAATTGACTTTTTTTTTTTTTGGCAAGTTGGTCCATTTTTAATACTGAGTCAAAAGAAGTTGTTTTTGGCCTCCCAAAGTGCCCATCCTTTTTTATTGAGGTGAACATATTTCCGAATTTTAAGTAAACAGTTGCTGTGACTAGGTAAAGTTGCCCCAGGTCCATCCTCCAGGAATGGAGGATGTCATTATCGGAATGCCATGCAGTCTTCAAGGGGGATATCAGCCTGGATCTGCTCTGTAATTATTGCAGAGCTCTAATTTGCTTTATCCGTGTCAACAGTTCCCCTCTCTCATGAATATTTACTAGATCAGTGCACTCTTTACTGATGAAGACCCGAGGTATCGTTCTGGCTGCTCTGAGCTGTTGCAAGTAATCTTGTATCTCATTGGTGTCGCCGTTGGCTGTGATATCGACAAATTCCAAAAGCCCCCGTTTGAAGGGCAGTTGACTGAGGAGCTCCTGAGTCCTTCTGCAGTAGGGGCAGGTTGGGTTGATGAACACGACCACCTTCCCAGACTGGATCTTGCTGCTCACTAATGCTTGAGCCATGCTGCTTCTCCTGGGAGGACACCTTAACTGCCAAGAACTGACTTTTATATTAGCATTTTATAGATTGGTGAGCATAAATACCAGTGATAATTTCTAAAACCTTTTCTTTCTTAGAGAGAACATTTTAGGATGGCACCAAACAAAATGAGGGCAAAATGAGGACTGTAGCCCAAGAGGCAGCATCTCAGATAGCTCTGAGAGACTGCTTCAAAGCGACAGTGGGGAAGGTCAATATATAAGGTTTTGGTGAATGGGAAGTTCAATACCATGAAGCACTTATTTTACAAAAGGTTTTTTGTTAGTCATGAGGATATGATGTCATCATATAGGGATTTAGTGCTTCTCTAGATAGGAGGAGATGCAATGATAGAGACCATAAAATCTGTTCCAAAAACATTAAAAAAAAAAAATCCAATTGTCTAAAGACCCATCTCACCAGATTCCCTGGAGCGTGGAGTGCCTCACTCCACAGCTGTTGAAGGGCAACAGCCATAGGAGCATGGGGTTCACTCTCCATAGAGGCAGACGGCAAACGCCTTTGTTGTTCAGTCACTGGCAGTGCTCTTGGTCAATGCCTCTTTGTAGTTGACAGGAGTTTGCTATGACCAGTGCGTTCTCTTAACAAAATCACTAGCTTTGCCCTGCTTCATTCTGTACTCCAAGGCCAAACTTACCTGTTACTCCAGGTATCTCTTGACTTCCTACTTTTGCATTCCAGTCCCCTATGATGAAAAGGACATCTTTTTTTTTTTTTTTTTTTGGTATTAGTTCTATGAAATCTGTAAGTGTTCATAAACTGTTCAACTTCAGTTTCTTTGGCATTAGTGGCTGAGGCATAGACTTGGATTACTGTGATATTGAATGGTTTGCCTTGGAAATAAACAGAGATCATTCTGTAGTTTTTGAGATTGCATCCAAGTACTGCATTTTGGACTCTTTTGTTGACTATGATAGCTACTCCATTTCTTCTAAGGGATTCTTGCCCACAGTAGTAAATATAATGGTCATCTGAATTAAATTCACCCATTCTGGTCCATCTTAGGTCACTGATTCCTAGAAAGTTGATGTTCACTCTTGCCATCTCCTGTTTGACCACTTCCAATTTACCTTGATTCATGGACATAACATTCCACGTTCCTACACAATATTGTTATTTACAGCTTCAGACTTTACTTTCACCACCAGAAACATCCATAACTGGGCATTGTTTTTGCTTTGGCTCAGCCTCTTCACACCTTTTGGAGCTATTTCTCTGCTTTCGTCCAGTAGCACACTGGGCATCTAACAACCTGGGGAGTTCATCTTTCGGTGTCGTATCTTTTTGCCTTTTCATAGTGTTGATGCTCACAAAGTAATGCTCAAAATTCTCCAAGCTAGGCTTCAACAGTACATGAACCAAGAACTTCCAGACATTCAGGCTGGATTTGGAAAAGAGAGAGGAACCAGAGATCACATTTCTAACATCCACAAAGCAAGAGAATGTCAGAAAAACATCTACTTCTGTGTCACTGACTACGCTAGAGCCTTTTACTATGTGGATCACAACAAATTTTGGAAAATTCTTAAAGAGATGGGAATACCAGACCACACTACCTGCTTCCTGAGAAACGTGTATGCAGGTCAAGAAGCAACAGTTAGAACTAAACATGGAACAATGGACTGGTTGCAAATTGGGAATGGAGTACAAAGAAGTATGTCAAGGCTATATATTGTCACTCTACTTATTTAACTTAGCTTCAGAGTACATCATGCAAAATTCCAGGCTGGATGAAGCACCAGCTGGATTCAAGACTGCTGGAGAAATATCAATAATCTCAGATATGCAGATGACAACAACCTTGTGGCAGAAAGTGAAGAGGAACTGAAGTGAAAGAGGAGAGTGAAAAAGCTGGCTTAAAATTCAGCATTCAAAAACTAAGATCATGGCATCAAGTCCCATCACTTCATGACAAATAGATGGGGAAACAATGGAAACAGTGAGAGACGTTATTTTCTTAGGCTCCAAAATCACTGCAGAAGGTGACTGCAGCCATGAAATTAAAAGACATTGTTGCTCCTTGGAAGAAAAAGTATGACCAACCTAGACAGCATATTAAAAAGCAGAGACATTACTTTGCCCACAAAAGTCCGTCTAGTCAAAGCTGTGGTTTTTCCAGTAGTCATGTATAGATGTGAGAGTTGGGCCGTAAAGGTGAGTGTTGCAGAATTGATGCTTTTGAGTGATGGTGTTGGAAAAGACTCTTGAGAGTCCCTAGGATGGCAAGGAGATCAAACCAGTCAATCCTAAAGAAGATCAACCTGGAATATTCACTGGAAGGACTGAAGCTGAAGCTTCAATATTTTGGCCACCTGATGGAAAGAAGTGACTCATTAGAAAAGACCCTGATGCTGGGAAAGATTGAAGGCAGGAGGAGAAGGGGCAGAGGATGAGACGGTTGGATGGCGTCACTGACTCAATGGACATGAGTTTGAGCAAGCTCCGGGAGATGGTGAAGGACAGGGAAGCCTGGTATGCTGCAGTCCATGGGGTCGAAAAGAGCTGGACACAACTTGAGCTGCTGAACAACTCAAGAAGAGGAAGCAGAAGAGAGAGATAAGGACACTCTTCCTCTCCCCACTTCTTTTATTATAAAACTGTAGCCCACTAATTACTCTGGGCAGCACCCTCTCCCCCTCTGCTTGTAAGCCTCACAAGTGTCCTATATTTTCTTTTCTTTCTTTTTTTTTTTTTCAGTCAGCACAGGCTGCCATAGAAATATGGTATAGATGTTTACAGACACAGAAAGGATCTTGTTGCTAGCGCAGGAGACAGGGTAGATGGTATGTGAGAAGGAAGAAATTTTACTGTCTGAGTGCTGCTCACAGGTTCTGAAAATCGACATTCTTCTTAATTTGGGGATTTTTCTCCTGTGTTCTAAGTCTAACCCTGTTAAAACTCAAGTCTATAAATTTAGGTTATTCTACCTGTTATTTATGTATTTTTTAAAAATAAATACTTATTTATTATTTATTTGGCTGCAGTGACTCTTAGCTGTGGCAAGTGGGATTTAGTTTCCCGTCCAGGAATGGAACCTGGGCCCACTGCGTTGGAAGCATGGAATCTTAGTTGCTGGACCACCAGGGAAGTCCTCAAATATCTCTAAGCTGGTAAGTTTTGCATTGCAATGCCTGTTTTATGACTCAGTTTTAAAGTGAAACTGTGAGATCTCTATTGGAATATATGTATTGCTCAGGTTAATTTGTAGGTTAGCTCTATTTAACTGTCTTTTTAAAAGTGCTTACAAATTAAACATTTCTAAATATAACAGAAACTAAGCTAAATGGATTTTGAATTTGTATGACCCAAGCAACATTTAGTATGAAATTAACATGAGCCATTAAGGTTTGTTGTTTGCTTGTTATTTAATAGAGACATGTCATTTAGACACATCACTATTAAGCACAATGTTTTTATGGTACCCAGGTTTACTCAAAGTCAGTAAGTATATTTGTTGTAAAGTTTGTCAGCAAGAAAATTAACTCATGGGCTTTCCTGGAGGCTCAGCAGTAAAGAATCCCCTTACCAATGCAGGAGACGTGGGTTCGATCCCTGATCTGGGAAGATCCCACATGCTGTGGAGGAACTAAGCCCTTGCTACCCAACTACTCAGCCTGTGCTCTAAAGCCTGGAAGCCACAACTACTGAAGCCCACGCCCCCTAGAGTCCATGCTCTGTAAAAGAGAAGCCGCCGCAGTGAGAAGCCAGTGCACCTCAGCAAACAGTAGCCACTGCTTGCTGCGAATAGAGAGTCCGAGCAGCAGTGCAGACCCAGCACAGCCAAAATGAAATAAACAAATAGTTTTGGAATGTGTTTTTCACTTGCGGCATACTTTGTACAATTTTTAGTGATCAAGACACTCACTTTCCTGGACAAATTTTACAAGCCTATGTTATCAATCAACCAGACTCATTTTACAAACAAATTAATCTTAACTTGGCTACATTTGGGACAAATGAGGGTGATTTAAGAAGAAAGGAATTATGTTTTAATAGATATTAAATTTTAGTTTGGCTGAGATCGGTATCTACTCTCTAAAACTCACTTTTTAAATGGCACTTTTGTCATATTCTTGTAATGTTTAATTGAGTTGTTAGGAAAATATTCTAGGCTTGGGTCTGAAGCTCAGCAGTGTAAGCTATCTTTGGATGCAGATCAGATGCCCATAATCTATAACCAGGGGATTATATGTCCTAGAAAAAAAACAAGACATCATTTAAAGGACTGTGTCCAGCCTGGATAAATACCTCTTATGAGGTATTCTCAACATCCTGCACAAGTATACTGAAGGGAATCAACTTCCAGGATTTACTCTCCTCCCCTGAGCCTTTACTTCCAACTTGCAGCCAGACCAGTTCCTGAACGCTCTCTGTCAAGGCCACTGGACACACACTCTGTATTATTCCTTTGGGACAGTTTCTCAGCCATTCACACCTGGCTGAGAGACTACTCAGAAGGGATAACTTCTAAAGCTGTAAGCACAAGTCCTGATTAAACTGCACAGTGAAATGCAACACAGGAACATAACATCTGGGTAGCTAACTACTGCTCGAGGGATGGGAATGGCAAGGATTGTCTCAGCTGCTGTTCCAGCCAAGGCCACTAGCCCAGAGTCAAGGGGACCCAAGGGTGAAGAGACTGCCCACTATATTCAGGAGCTCCTTCTCTGTACCCCGAGTTACCCAAGGGTCAAATCTCAGCCCAGACAGCACCTGCAGCGTGTAAGTTATGGACCAACTGCCCCATGGCTCCTCCTCTGTGAGAAGCCCCTTTCTCCATGTCCATCTTTCTCCCCCTTTCTCCTTGTCCATCTCTTTGTCCATAAGTCAGCCGAAGAAAAATTGATACAGTTTTCTGAGAACCCTGAACTTTCCAGGATGGAGTTTACCCAGTTAATAAGGTCTTTTGATCTCATCCAAAGGGAGATTTGCAGACTTTACTCTCGCACAGGCAGCTAGGGTCCGTGCTGACCCAGTGGCAGCCCGAGCCCAACAGGGCCACGCAGGGGCAGGGGACACTGCTGCTGTCCCTGAGGCAGGTCCATGGCTACATGATTGTTTAACAGAAGTTATGAAAACACTTGCAGTTAAACATGTCAGTTATGAAAAAGTACAGGTAGTACAAAAGGGGTGAGATGAAAATCAGAAAGCATTTCAACAGAGGTTGATAGAAGCTTTAAAAAATATAGCAGGGGCTTTTCTGGTGGCTCACTCGGAAAGAATCCACGTGCCAATACAGGGCACATGGCCTCTCTCTCTAATCTAGGGAGATCCCATGTGTCATGGAGCAATTAAGCCCAGGAGCTGAAACTACTGAAGCCCAGGCCTTAGAGCCTGTGCTCTGAAACAAGAGAAGCCCATGCTGAGAAAAGCCCACCCAACAAAGACAGAGCATAGACCAAATATATACATAGGAGTGTGGATCCCTTCTCCCTCGAGAGACAGGCCCTTTTGGCTATGCATTTCATAGCCCACCCTGCCACAGACATCAGGAGCAAGATTCAAAAAGCAACTGCTAGTCCTTAGATGCCTATGAGCGATTTGCTCCAAGTGGCTTATTCAGTTTTCGATAATAGGGACATGGTTGAAAAGGCTGAACGCTCCTAGAGAAATACACAGAGGGCTGAAATGATGATTGTAGCTTTGTCCACTCAGAGGCCACCAGAGGGGAGGTCAGCCTTTGCAGGCCAAGCTGGCCATGGTGGACCACAAGGCCCACAGGTACTGAGACCAACCCAGGATGCCCTGTGTGGACAGAAGGGCACTGGAGGAGAGACTGTGGTGGACTCGCCCTTTTATAGACAGCCAGGGGACTGGAGGAGGGAATGCCCCAGACACCTGAGATCCATGGGGCCCCTCGGCCTTGGATGATTTCCCAACACTGTGGGTCCCCGAGGTCACAAGTGGCTCTGCCTACAGCACCGTGTATATAACTAGTGCTGAAGCTTGGGGGGTCACTGAAGCAGGGGCCGAGATGGAATTCCTCGGACACCAGTGCAGTCCTTTCTGTCTTAACCTGAAGGGCTGGAAATTTTAACAGCCACAAAAAGTACATAATGGGAACATCAGCACCAACACAGGGCCCGCTTTCCAGGAACCCCCTTCGTGCTCCAACAATGGCCAGTGGTTTCTACATCAATTTCTGTGCCTGTCACCTCTCTTTTAACTCAAGGGACTTCCTAGTTAAATTAGGCTCCACTCTGATTCTTGAGGGACAAGGAAGCCACCCTTATGACCAAATGATACTAACAAAACTAAAAAACAGATAAAACTGTATAACTGAGATAAAAGACTTAATAGACACTGCAATATGAAACACTGAGGCTCTGGGTCTAGCTACAAATAAACAGACTGAGGCCTTACGTGATGCTCTTCCAGATTTGGAACCTGTTTTGAGCTACATAGAGCAGCTGGTAAAGAATCCACCTGCAATGCTGTTACTGAAAAGTACGTGTTGGGGTTCCAGGCATGTTTTGTACCCCTCCCTCATCAGACAGACTCCTCAGGTTCTCGTGTGGGGCCTTGGCCCAGGAATGTGCACAGAGCCGCAGATGATTCAGATCTGGATCCTGCATTGAGCACCAGGGCTCTTAGCCTCCACTTCTGAGACTGAGATCAGGCCCTGGGGGAGGGAAGGGTGCTCTGGTCTGAGTGGGGCTGGACCAGGGCCTGCTGTGTGACCTGAAGGGCATCGTGGGGTGAGCGGAGGTACCCCCTCCTGCTGTGTGCATGAGACCTCACCAGGAGGGGAGTGTGATCCGTGGGAAAGTGTGGGAAAGTCCCATGTTGGACTCTGTGCAGGAGTTGACAGTCCTGAGTCCCTCCTGAGACAGTGACCACAGGGGACTGTCTGTTCCTCATGATGAGGGCTTCCCTGTGTGTGTGGTTGGGGCTCAGGAAGGGGGTGTGTTGACCCTAAGCATTAAACAGCATGTTTTCCACTTTCATGATAGAACTGTGAAGACTCATGGCCGAAGAAGCCCAGAAGAGGAAAGAACAGGAGTTGGGCATGGCTCTTTCTCTGGTGGCTCAAAGGATAAAAACGTCTGCCTACAGTGCGGGATACCAGGGTTTGATCCCTGGGTTGGGAAGATCCCCTGGAGAAGGAAATGGCATCCCACTCCAGTACTCTTGCCTGGAAAATCCCATGGACGGAGGAGCCTGGTGGGCTTCAGTCCATGGGGTCACAAAGAGTCGGACACGACTGAGTGACTACTTTCTTTCTTTCTTTCTTTCTTTCTTTCTCTGGTAAGGTCATATTCTCAGTGGATTCTCAGTCTGTCCTTCCTGAATTGCCCTTCTCTGTGCAATCACTAATAGTGTCTGTCTCTGAAATATCCTGTCTGACTCTTGTACACCCACACTCACCCGGGGTCTTCCCTCAGGGCCTGTTTTCTCCACTTAGATCCCGTCTCCCCATGACCTGGTGACCTGGCCTTGTGAGGAGGCTCCCCTGGGCGCCGTCCTGGGCAGGGCTTCTCACTCACGGGTTGGAGACGGGGTCTCGGTGCTGTTGGGCAGCAGGGGTTGCTTAGGGCCCATCTGGATTCGCTGTCTGCTCTCTGTTAACCAGGGTAAAGAAGCTGTAGGTGGACCTCAGGTATTAACATGTACAGTACACGGTAAAACCTGCAAAAGAGGCCAATGAGGGGAAATCAGTTCTGACTTTTTACAGTACATTTAAAACTAAATGAGCACCTCCTTGAAAACTTAAGTGTTTGGGGATGGAAGGGAACATTCAGAAAGAGATGTCAGGGCTAGGGAGTGTTTCGTTAGACCATCTAATTTAAACTGTGAAATCAGGTTTACTACTTTTTTTCTTTATTTTTTGACTACATGATGCAGCTTTCAGGGTCTTAGTTCACTGAGTAGGGATCGAACCTGAAACCCTGTAGCGGAAGTGAGGGATGTCAACCACTGGACCATGAGGAAATTCTCCAACTTTACTAATTTTGATTCAGTATTTTCTTAATGGAATAAAATAAAAATTTTTGATGTTGTTAATAAGTACATACCTAAAATTAATTATAAAGATCACATTATGATTTTTAAAATATATTTATTTCCTGTACTCTGACTTCATTGCTTGAGTGTCTTTTCCCTAGTTCTGGCAAGTGGTGGCCACTCTCTGATTGTGATGTGCAGCTTCTCATTGTGGTGGCTTCTCTTGTCTTGCAGCCCAGGCTCCAGAGCGAGCTGGCTTCAATAGATTCACCTCCTGGGCTCTACAGCTCTGGCTCAGAAATTGAGACTCATGGGCTTCATTGCCCCTCAGCATGTGGGATCTCTGATCAGGCAACAACCCACATCTCTTGCATTGCCCAATGGATTCTTTACCACTTACCCATAGGGAGGCCCACATATTTTTAAATACAGGTATTTTATAAAGATTGGAAGAGATCTGTATGTTATTTTCTCTGTGTATTACTTTTTATTTTTTTTTTTGAACTAGAATGAGATAATGTTGAGGAGTTCCCTGGTAGTACAGTGGCTAAGAATGTGCCTGCCAATGTTGGGTGCACGGGTTCCATCCCAGGTCCTGGAAGATGCCTCAGAGCAACTAAGCCCATGGGCCACAACAACGGAGCCTGTGCCCTAGAGCCTGGGAGCCATTACTGTGGAAACCCACACTCTCTAGAGCTTGTGCTCCAAAACAAGAGAAGCCACTGCAAGGAGAAGCCCAGGCACTGCAGCTACAACTAGAGAAAGCCCACACAGCAAAGACCCAACATAAGGAAAATAAATGAGCTTGAAAAAGAAATAGAATGTTGACAAAGTTACTGAATGAAGAAGTAAAATAAAGAAGAGAATGGGAACCCACTCAGTATTCTTGCCTGGAGAATTCCATGGATAGAGGAGCTGGTGGGCTGCCCTCAGCGGGGTTGCAAAGAGTCTGACCTGAGTAAGCAGGTAAACAACAACCAGAGCAGATTGAGCTCTGAAAAACAAATCTAAGCCTCTAACTTTCCTCTTGCAGATTCTTCAGTGACTTCCAGTAGCTTTTGGAATAAAGTCCTAAATCCATAGATCTTGCATAAATTAGCCTCTGCCTGGCATCACCCCATGTACATTCCCTGTGTCCCAGTCACACTGGCTGACTTTCTGTTCAGTAAATATCTTCGTGCCTCAGAGCTGGCACTCAGGCTGTTCTCTCTGCTTGCAACACTTTTGTTTCCTGCCTTGCCAATCCTAAGTTTCTTCCTCACAGAGACCTTGTCTGATTTCTCAATGTAGCTTAAGACTTTCTGTATAATCTTGTCTTAGCACCAGGCCTGTGTCAGAGCACTTATTTC
This sequence comes from Connochaetes taurinus, assembly GCA_006408615.1. NCBI lineage: Eukaryota > Metazoa > Chordata > Mammalia > Artiodactyla > Bovidae > Connochaetes > Connochaetes taurinus. Next base: position 60,757 of record SJXO01005983.1, read on the forward strand.
AGTAGTTACATTAAAATTATGGATGAAATTGGCTGGCTAGTGCCTCAGAGCTGGCACTCAGGCTGTTCTCTCTGCTTGCAACACTTTTGTTTCCTGCCTTGCCAATCCTAAGTTTCTTCCTCACAGAGACCTTGTCTGATTTCTCAATGTAGCTTAAGACTTTCTGTATAATCTTGTCTTAGCACCAGGCCTGTGTCAGAGCACTTATTTCAGTAGTTACATTAAAATTATGGATGAAATTGGCTGGCTGGCTGCTAGATTGTAAGCTACATCATGTTCAATGCTGTATTTCAAGTTTGAGGCACAAAACTGATGCTGAATGAAATTTGATAGAATGAAAGAAAATATAAAGACAACTCTTGTTTCAATCAATTGTGTGTTTACACACACATACATGAATGCATGGATATGTAACTCCATGGTTTTACTACAAAAACATCATTTCATAAATAATGGTGTATCCTTTGTAGCAGTTTCAGTTGTATCTTAAGCGTATTTCATGATGTTGTTTTTGTACATCATCACATGAATGATATAAACTGTAGTCAGAGTATTGACATTGTGTGAGTTGCGATGGGAGAGGGTGTGACCCTGTATTATGACCACTTATGTTGTTCTATTGATTTCAGCTTCGTGACTGGTGATACAAGCAAGGTCCAATGCTGTAAAGAGGAATATTGCATACGAACCTGGAATGTCAGGTCCATGAATCAAGGCAAATTGGAAGTGGTCAAACAGGAGATGGCAAGAGTGAACGTCGACATTCTAGGAATCAGCAAACTAAAATGGACTGGAATGGGTGAATTTAACTCAGATGACCATTATATCTACTACTGCGGGCAGGAATCCCTCAGAATTAGNTGATGCTGTGAAAGTGCTGCACTCGATATGCCAGCAAATTTGGAAAACTCAGCAGTGGCCACAGGACTGGAAAATGTCACTTTTCATTCCAATCCCAAAAAAAGGCAATGCCCAAAATGCTCAGACTACCGCACAATTGCTCTCATCTCACACGCTAGTAAATAATGCTCAAAATTCTCCAAGCCAGGCTTCAGCAATACGTGAGCCGTGAACTTCCTTATGTTCAAGCTGGTTTTAGAAAAGGCAGAGGAACCAGAGATCAAATTGCCAACATCCACTGGATCATGGAAAAAGCAAGAGAGTTCCAGAAAAACATCTATTTCTGCTTTATTGACTATGCAAAACCCTTTGACTGTATGGATCAAAATAATCTGTGGAAAATTCTGAAAGAGAAGGGAATACCAGACCACCTAACCTGCCTCATGAGAAATCTGTATGCAGGTCAGGAAGCAACAGTTAGAACTGGACTTGGAAAAACAGACTGGTTCCAAATAGGAAAAGGAGTATGTCAAGGCTGTTTTATTGTCACCCTGCTTATTTAACTTCTATGCAGAGTACATCATGAGAAACGCTGGACTGGAAGAAACCCAAGCTGGAATCAAGATTGCTGGGAGAAACATCAATAACCTCAGATATGCAGATGACACCACCTTTATGGCAGAAAGTGAAGAGGAACTAAAAAGCCTCTTGATGAAAGGAAAAGAGGAGAATGAAAAAGTTGGCTTAAAGCTCAATATTCAGAAAACACAGATCATGGCATCCAGTGCCATCACTTCATGGCAAATAGATGGGGAAACAGTGGAAACAGTGTCAGAGTTTATTTTCTTGGGTTCCAAAATCACTGCAGATGGTGACTGCCGCCATGAAATTAAAAGATGATTACTCCTTGGAAGAAATTTTTGATCAACCTAGATAACACATTCAAAAGCAGAGCCGTTATTTAACCGACTAAGGTCCGTCTATTCAAGGCTATGGTTTTTCCAGTAGTCATGTATGGGTGTGAGAGTTGGACCGTGAAGAAGGCTGAGCGCCAAAGAATTGATGCCTTTGAACTGTGGTGTTGGAGAAGACTCTTGAGAGTCCCTTGGACTGCAAGGAGATCCAACCAGTCCATTCTGAAGGAGATCAACCCTGGGATTCCTTTGGAAGGAATGATGCTAAAGCTGAAACTCCAGTACTTTGGCCACCTCCTGCGAAGAGTTGACTCATTGGAAAAGACTCTGATGCTGGGAAGGATTGGGGGCAGGAGAAGAAGGGGACGACAGAGGATGAGATGGTGGGATGGCATCACGGACTCGATGTACGTGAGTCAGAGTGAACTCTGGAAGTTGGTGATGGACAGAGGCCTGACGTGCTGCGATTCATGGGGTCGCAAAGATTCGGACACGACTGAGTGACTGAACTGAACTGAACTTGTTTCAAGTATTCTTAGGGAAATCTCTGTGGATGCACTTTCCTTCTCAGGTAGTTAACTGGTTGATCCTTTAGGTTCAGTTGTCACTCCCAACCACCTGAGTTCAGGTGCTGTTGCCTCATTTCTTAACTGTTTGATCTCAGCGATTTCTTAGAGTGAAAGATTTTTCTCCCCAGGAGGTGGACGAAATCTTTCTCTAATGTGCTGTTTTGTTGATGACAAGTTTAGAGTAATGTTTAGTGTGTAGGACGTGCTGAAACACCTGTCTTCAGTGTGATGATGTCATCATCATCACAATGTGTGTTCTCTTAAAGTCACTGTGGACTTTGTCATCTCTGAAGACACCAGTCTTGCTGTAACTCATCTAGATAGTGACACTACGTCACTCAGTGTGTTGAATGTAACACTTCTGCATAGACAACCCAGTGCTGGTTTTAATTTGTGTATTTTTCATGTATTTTCCACATACATGACAAATTCATGTTGATTGCAGGATGTTATAATCTTAGGGAAAAGGGGGAAATTTTAAATTAGAGACCAACAGTTTGCTTCAAGCAGCTTTTAATGGATTTATCAGAATATTACTTCAACTGAATTGAGCTTTACCCCTTTCACCTCTTCTCATTTTGTGCGAAACTAAGAATCCTCCTCAGGGCCCATTGGTGGAATGTGTGTTCATTTCAGGCACAGTTGAGCTTCAAGGATGTGTTCCTAGATTTCACTCCTGAGGAGTGGGAATGCCTGGACCCTGCCCAGAGGACCTTGTACCAGGATGTGATGGTGCAGACCCTCAGGAACCTGCTGTCTGTGGGTGAGGATCACTTCCCTCTGAAGTAGGGATCTGCCCTGGGGTACCTCTGCACGTTCCCTCTGTACCTTTTGAGATCCCCTGTTTTTCTTGACTAAGCTCAAAAGCTTGTTGACTCATACGTGTAAAGCTTCATGATTGGTATCAGGAGTTTAAACTTGTCTTTCCTTCAGGTGACCTGCCCACTGGGTGATATACAAGGAGTTTCTCCACAGCTCGAGTGTTTGTAAAGCTGATTTCAAACGTTGAAATATCCATTGTCTGTTTCCTAGCCCTGTGTTCTTGGTTCAGTAGTTCTTTGGTAGGAACAAGATACATGCTGTTCCCGGTGCATTCAGAAAGAGGCAGATAGTAAATTCATTTGAGAAGTATTTTTCTGTCAGTTTGTAATGTCCTCACTCCTTGGGTAACAAAAGAGCTGGATTCTACACCTGCCAATGCAGGAGACACAGGTTGGATCCTTGGTCTGGGAAGATCCCACATGTCACAGAGCAGCTACGCCTGTGTGCCTCAACTATGAGCCAGCACCCTAAAGCCTGGAATCTGCAAATATTGAGCCCACATGGGACAACTACTGATGCCCGTGCACCCAGGAGAAGCCGCAGCAAGTGAGGCACATGAGCACTGCAACTGGAGCATAGCCCCTACTTGCTGAACTTGGAGAAAAGACCAAGCAGCAATGAACACTTACCTGATCCAGAAGAAATAAATACACCAATATATTAAAAATAACAGATACATGTAGTTAAAAAAGAGAGAGAGGTTGGATTGTGGAAGAAGCCACAGTATATGGCATTACTTCTGAGTAGGAAGTTGTTTCTGATCTGAACGTTATCTCCATTCTTGTGGCATAAGGAAGAAGACCCCTGGATTGTGGAGAAAGAGGTGCTAATAGCAAACATCCAGATGAGTGGGAAAGTATCCACAGTGTGATCACAGGTCAGCTGTCACAAGGACAGAGAGGAAGCCACACCGTTCATGGGGTTTGGGTAATCTCCAAGTGGGAGAGTTCTGTGAGAAAACAGATGTTTAATGTTTGTGAACTCTCACAGGAGATTTTTCTTCTCCATGTGAAATGTACAGCACCCTTGAGTGGTGCTGTAGCACCCACAGAGATGAAGGCAAGGTCATTTTTCTAGGCCTGTGCTGGGTGTTTTTTGCTCTGTGAATTTTTGTCTACTTGAGAGAGTCAGGGCTAGTCTCTAGTTGCAGGGAGCACGGTTACTCATTGTGGTGGCTTCTTTTGTTGTGAAGCCCAGGCCCTAGGCACACAGGCTTGAGTAGTTCTACCATACAAGCTCAGTATTTGTGGCTTATCAACTTATTCTCCGTGACATGTGAGATGTTCCCAAATGAAGAATGAAACCCATGTCTCCTGCATACTAAGCAGATTCTTACAATGGAGCCACCAGGGTGTTCAGTTCAGTTCAGTTCACTAACTCAGTCATGTCCGACTCTTTGCGACCCCATGAATCGCAGCACGCCAGGCCTCCCTGTCCATCACCAACTCCTGGAGTTCACTCAGACTCACTTCCATCGAGTCAGTGATGCCATGCAGCCATCTCATCCTCTGTTGTCCCCTTCTCCTCCTGCCCCCAATCCCTCCCAGCATCAGAGTCTTTTCCAATGAGTCAACTCTTCGCCGGAGGTGGCCAAAGTACTGGAGCTTCAGCTTTAGCATCATTCCTTCCAAAGAAATCCCAGGGCTGATCTCCTTCAGAATTGACTGGTTGGATCTCCTTGCAGTCGAAGGGACTCTCAAGAGTCTTCTCCAACACCACAGTTCAAAAGCATCAATTCTTCGGTGCTGAACTTTCTTCACAGTCCAACCCTCCCATACATGACCCCTGGAAAAACCATAGCCTTGACTAGATGGACCTTAGTCGGCAAAGTAGTGTCTCTGTTTTTGAATATGCTATCGAGGTTGGTCATAACTTTTCTTCCAAGGAGTAAGCGTCTTTTAATTTCATGGCTGCAATCACCATCTGCAGTCATTTTGGAGCCCCCCAAAAAAATGAAGTCTGACACTGTTTCCACTGTTTCCCCATCTATTTCCCATGAAGTGATGGGACTGGATGTCATTATCTTTATTTTCTGAAAGTTGAGCTTTAAGCCAACTTTTTCACTCTCTTTTACTTTCATCAAGAGCCTTTTTAGTTCCTCTTCTCTTTCTGCCGTAAGGATGGTGTCATCTGCATATCTGAGGTTATTGATTTCTCCCAGCAATCTTGATTCCAGCTTGGGTTTCTTCCAGTCCAGCGGTGTACTCTGCATATAAGTTAAATAAGCAGGGTAACAATATACAGCCTTGACGTACTCCTTTTCCTGTTTGGAACCATTCTGTTGTTCCATGTTCAGTTCTAACTGTTGCTTGCTGACCTGCATACAGATTTCTCAAGAGGCAGGTCAGGTGATCTCATATTGCCTTCTCTTTCAGACTTTTCCACAGTTTATTGTGATCCACACAGTCAAAGGCTTTGGCATAGTCAATAAAGAAGAAATAGATGTTTTTTCTGGAACTCTCTTGCTTTTTCCATGATCCAGCGGATGTTGGCAATTTGACCTCTGGTTCCTCTGCCTTTTCTAAAACCAGCTTGAACATCAGGAAGTTCATGGTTCACATATTGCTGAAGCATGGCTTGGAGAATTTGGAGCATTATTTTACTAGCGTGTGAGATGAGTGCAATTGTGCAGTATTTTGCGCATTCTTTGTCATTGCCTTTCTTTGTGATTGGAATGAAAACTGACCTTTTCCAGTCCTATGGCCACTGCTGAGTTTTCCAAATTTGCTGGCATATCGAGTGCAGCACTTTCACAGCATCATCTTTCAGGATTTGAAATAGCTCAAGGGAATTTCATCACCTTCACTAGCTTTGTTTGTAGTGATGCTTTCTAAGGCNACCTTTTCATACTGTTCATGGGGTTCTGAAGGCAAGAATACTGAAATGGTTTGCCATTCCCTTCTCTAGTGTACCACATTCTGTCAGACCTCTCCACCATGACCTGCCCTTCTTGGGTTGCCCTGCGGGCATGGCTTGGTTTCATTGAATTAGACAAGGCTGTGGTCCTACTGTGATTAGATTGACTAGATTTCTGTGAGTGTGGTTTCAGTGTGTCTGCCCTCAGATGCCCTCTTGCAACACCTATCATCTTACTTGGGTTTCTCTTATCAGGGTGTTAGGGAAATTAAATACTTGGTCTTGTTTAGGCTTCAAGACAAAGCAGTGCATTCCTCTGACCTTGCTTCTAACCTGAATGGAAACTGCCCTGAGTGTCAATGTCCTGACTGTCTCCTATGAGTGCAAGACTTGCAGCACCATAGATAAGATAGGGGACAAATCTTGAGATTGTTCAGCCTTTGCAGGGGCCCTTGCCAACCAACCCCAGTCTTAGCACCATCCAAGTTGGCTCCTGGATTTTCCTCTCTGCCTACCGTGAGGTAAATAAAGGTAACTTAAAACTATCTAAAGAGAAATTACAACTGAAACAAGAACTATGCAATTTGTGAAGATGATTATCCATATTACAATGTCACATTATATTTTGGCTGATCAAATCTTCACTTTTTAAGTCGACTCTCTTTAGCCGGCCCACAGCTCCAACAGTGTCCCCCACTGCCTTGCTCTCTCCATTCTTTGTCCTGTTGTGACCTTACAGCCGTCCCAACCCCTCTGTCTCCCTCTCCATCAGCTGGTCCCCTTCTAACTGCCCCAGTCTCTGAGCTGGGAGTGGAGCCCAAGTTCCCCCACTCTAGCAAGTTTGTTTACCCCTTTAGACTCTGATCTAACACCCCCATGTCCTTGGAGGGATGTTGCACGATTTTTATCATTCCTTCTGGTCCTGTTATCACAGTCAACTTGAGCACTATTTGATCTGTATTTTAGCCATAAATCTATGACTATAGAAAGGAAAGATAACTTGTTTGATACAGGATAGCCATATTGTTTAGACTTTGGAGAAAACTGGTTAAGATGAATTTTTGTTTCTTTGAAGTGCAAAACCGGTTCTTTTTACATGTGGAATTATAAACAGCAAGCTTGTTAAGAAGACCTTCCAAAAAAAAAAAGCTGAAAGTTAACCTTTGCCAGGGCTTCCCAGGTGACTCTAGTGGTAAAGAACCTGCCAGCCCCTGGGGGAGACACAGGGGACGTGGATTTGATCCCTGGGTAGGGAAGATCCCCTGGAGGAGTGAATGGCAACCCACTCCAGTATTCTTGCCTGGAGAGTCCCATCATGGACAGAGGAGCCTGGTGGGCTAGAGTCCACGGGGTTGCAGGGGGTTGGACAGGACTGAAGCGACCCTGCATAGCATGAAACCTATGCCATGTCCTTGAAGTACGTAACCCATTTTTCCAGGGATGTCAGTCTTGGGCAAATTAGAATTTTGAACCACAGGGTGGGGGTAGGAAGAAAAAGGTGAAAGACAGTTTAAATCTCAAACAGGAAAGTATGAGAGTTCTCATGTCTGTTGATCTGCATTTATGTTTGTCTCAGTGTGTGTCTTTGTTTTTGGATAATATTGCAGAGGTGAATTTGTAAATGAGCTCTATTTCAGACTCCAAAGTACTGGAGTTTCAGCTTTAGGATCATTCCTTCCAAAGAAATCCCAGGGCTGATTTCCTTCAGAATGCACTGGTTGGATCTCCTTGCAGTCCAAGGGACTCTCAAGAGTCTTCTCCAACACCACAGTTCAAAAGCATCAATTCTTCAGCAGTCAGCTTTCTTTATATTCCAACTCTCACATCCATACATGACTACTGGAAAAACCATAGCTTTGACTAGACAGACCTTTGTTGGTAAAGTAATGTCTCTGCTTTTTAATATGCTGTCTAGGTTGGTCATGGACATAGATTTTCTTCCAAGGAGCAAGTGTCTTTTAATTTCATTTTTGCAGTCATTGTAAGCAGTGATCTTGGAGCCCCTGAAAATAAAGTCTGACACTGTTTCCACTGTTTGCCCAGCTATTTGCTATGAAGTGATGGGACTGGATGCCATGATCTTAGTTTTCTGAATGTTGAGTTTTAAGCCAACTTTTTCACTGTCTCACTTTCATCAAGAGGCTCCTTAGTTCTTCTTCACTTTTTTCCATACGAGTGGTGTCATGTGCATATCTGAGGTTATTGGTATTTCTCCCAGCAATCTTGATTCCAGCTTGTGCTTCATCCAGCCCAGCAATTCGCATGATGTGCTCTGCATGTAAATTAAGTAAGCAGGGTAATAATATGCAACCTTGATGAACTCCTTTCCCAATTTGGAACCAGTCGGTTATTCCATGTCCAGTTCTAACTGTTGCCTCTTGACCTGCATGCAGATTTCTCAGGAGGCATGTCAGGTGGTCTGGTATTGCCATCTCTTTAAGATTTTTCCACAGTTTGTTGTGATCCACACAGTCAAAGTGTTTGGCATATTCAATAAAGCAGAAGTAGATGTTTTTGTGGAACTCTCTTGCATTTTTGATGATCCAGTGGATGTTGGCAATTTGATCTCTGGTTCCTCTGCCTTTTCTGAATCCAACTTGAGCATCTGGAATTTCACAGTTCACATACTGTTGAAGCCTGGCTTGGAGAACTTTTAGCATTACTTTGCTAGCATGTGAGCTGAGTGCAATTGTGCGGAAGTTTGAACATTCTTTGGTATTGCTTTTCTTTGAGATTGGAATGAAAACTGATCTTTTCCAGTCCTGCAGCCATTGCTGAGTTTTCCAGATTGGCTGTCGTATTGAGTGCAACAGTTCCACAGCATCATCTTTCAAGGTTTGAAATAGCTCAACTGGAATTCCATCACCTCCACTAGCTTTGTTTGTAGTGGTGCTTCCTAAGGCCCACTTGACTTTGCATTCCAGGATGTCTCACTCTGGGTGAGTGATCAACCATCGTGGTTATCTGGGTCATGAAGATCTTTTTTGTACAGTTCTTCTGTGTATTCTTGCCACATCTTAATATCTTCTGCTTTTGTTAGGTCCATACCATTTCTGTCCTTTACTGTGCCCATCTTTGCATGAAATGTTCCCTTGGTATCTCTAATTTTGTTCAGGGGATCTCTAGTCTTTCCCATTCTATTGTTTTCCTCTATTTCTTTACATTGATCACTGAGGAAGATTTTCTTATCCCTTCCCATGTAGATGGAGATTTTTGTCACTTGGGGCAACTTGGATGAATGTAGAGAATATTATGCTAATTGAATTAGGGTAGACAGGGTAAGACTGATATTGTATGTGCTCGCTTATATGTAGAATGTAAACAAGTGAAACTCACTAGTACCAGACAGTGGGATGGTGGTTATCTGGGGCTGGGAGGTGGGGAGGTTGGGGAGATGTTGGTCGAAAGGTGGTACAGACTTTGAGTTGTAAAATGAATGCGTCCTGGGGAGGTGTGTGCAGCACACTGACCATAGTTAATCTTGTTCTGTTACTGCATGCTGGGAATTTGTCAAGAGAGTGCGTTGTCAGTGTTTTCATCACACACAGAACATGGGCATTTGGAGGTGATGGATGTGTTGGTTCGTTGATTGTGATAAATATTTCAAAGGGTACATGTGTCACATGATCACATGGTATATGGTATATGTACACATAACCCTTCTCGTTGGTCTCAGTAAAGCTGGAAAAGAAGAAAGTGGGAGATGGCCTGGCCTTAATCCTTCACTAGTGATCAACCCAGGCTTCACATGAGATCATGAGGCATTTTGCCTGGGCATGTTTTGTACTCCTCCCCCAAAGACATGCTCCTCAAGATCTCTTGTAGGGCCTCGCCCCAGGAATGTGCACAGAGCCACGATGATTCCAATCTGGATCCTGCATTGAGCACCAGGACTCTTAGCCTCCACTTCTGAGACTGAGATCAAGCTCTGGGGGAGGGGAGGGCACTCTGCTCTGAGTGGGGCTGGACCAGGGCCTGTGGTGTGACCTGAAGGGAATCGTGGGGTGAGTGGAGGTGCTCCCAGCTTCTGTGTACATAAGGCCTCACTAGGAGGGGACAGTGATCCGAGGGAAAGTATAGGAAAGTCCTGTGTTGGTCTCTCTGGGGGAGTTGACCATCCTGCATCCCTCCTGAAACAGTCGGCACAGAGGACTGTCCCACACTGTGATGGTTTCTCTGTGTGTGTGTGGTTGGGTCTCAAGAAGGGAATGTGTTGACGCTAAGCATTAAACAGCATGTTTTCCACTTTCATGATAGAGCTGTGAAGACTCATGGATGAAGAAGCCCAGAAGAAGGAAGAACAGGAGTCAGGCATGGCTCTTTCTCCGGTAAGGTCATATTCTCAGTGGATTCTCACACTGCCTTCCTCAGGTGCCCTTCTCTGGACTCACTAATCGTGTCTGACTCTGAAGTATCCTGTCTGACTCATGTACATGCACACTCACCCAGGGCCTTCCCTCAGGGTCTGTTGTCTCCACTTAGATCCTGTCTCCCCATGACCCGGTGACCTGGCCCTTGTGAGGAGGCTCCCCTGGGCACCGTCCTGGGCAGGGCTTCTCACCCATGGGTTGGAAACGGGGTCTTGGTCCTGTTGGGCTACAGGGGTTGCTTAAGGCCCATGTGGATACGCTGTCTGCTCTCTGTCAATCAGGGTAAAGAAACTGTAGGTGGACCTCAGGTATTAATATGTACCGTACATGGTAAAATCTCCCAAAGAGGCCAATGAGGGGAAATCAGTTCTGACTTTTTATAGGACATTTAAAACTAAATGAACACCTCCTTGAAAACTTAAGTGTTTGGGAATGGAATGGAACGTTCAGAAAGAGATGTTAGGGCTAGGGATTGTTTCATTACACCATGTAATTTAAACTGTGAAATTGGGTTTAGTAATTTTTTTTTTCTTTCTTTTTTGAGCACATGATTCAGCTTCCAGGGTCTTAGTTTGCTGAGTATGGATCGAACCTGAAACCCTGCAGTGGAAGTGAGAGATCTTAACAACTGGACCATGAGACAATTTTCAAACTTTACTAATCTTGATTCAGTATTTTCTTAGTGGAATAAAATAATAAATTTCGGGGTTTGTTAATAAGTACATACCTAAAATTAATGATAAAAATCACATTATAATTTTTTAAATACATTTATTTTCTGTACTCTGCCTTCATTGCTTCAGTGTCTTTTCCCTAGTTCTGGAGAGCGGTGACCACTCTGGTTGCTGTGTGCACGCTTCTCATTGTGGTGGCTTCTCTTGTCTTGCATCCCAGGCTCTAGAGCGCACTGGCTTTAGTAGTTTCACCTTCTGGGCTCTACCGCTCTGGCTCAGGCTCGGAACTGAGATTCACAGGCTTAGTTGCGCCTCAGCATGTGGGATCTTAGCGGACCAGGCAACAATCCTGTGTTTCTTACTTTGGTCAGTGGACTCTTTACCACTGAGCCACCAGGCACACCGTCATATTATTTTTAAATACAGGTATTTTATACAGATTGGCATTAAAGTATTTTCTGTATTATTTTCTGCTTGTACTACTTTTTATGTTTTTAATAGTGTAAGATAATGTTGAGGACTTCCCTGGTGATACAGTGGATAGCAATGTGTCTGCCAATGTAGGGGACACGGGTTCCATCCCAATTCCTGGAAGATGCCGCAGAGCAACTAATCCCATGCCCAATAACTGCTGTGGCTGTGCTCTGGAGCCTGAAATCCTTGACTACTGAAGCCCGCATGCTTGAGCTTGTCTTCCGAAACAAGAGAAGCCACTGCAATGAGAAGCCTGGGCACTGCAGACACAACTCCATGCAGTGCAGCCACAAGTAGAGAGAGCTGGATCACAGCAATGAAGGCCCAGCATAAACAAACCAAATAAACTGTAAAAAGGAAATAAAATGTTAACAAACTTACTGAATCAAACTTACATTTGATTCACTTTTAATGTCCCAAAGATGCTGAAATACAGGAGAAGGGAATGGCCTCCTACTCCAGTTTTCTTGCCTGGAGAATCCCATGAAAGAGGAGCTGGGCAGGCTACAGTCTATGGAGTCCCATAGACTCTGACATGACTGAGCCAACTGAACATCAAGCTCCTCACATAGCAGAGTGAGTGCTGAAAAGCAAACCTAAACCTCTAACTTTCCTCCTGCAGACTCTTAAGTCATGTCCAGTTGCTTTTGAAATAACGTCCTCAATTTATATGCCTTGCGGAAATCAGCCTCTACCTGGCATAATCCCATCCTCCTTCCCACGTTGCAGTCACACTGGCTGGTTTTCTGTTCAGTAAATATCTTCCTATGTCAGAGCACTCAGGCTCTTATCTCTGCTTAAGAAACTCTTCCATTTCCCACCTTGCCAATCCTAAGTGTTTCTTCCTAACAGATACCTTGTCTGACTTCTCGATGTAGGTCAAGACTTTCTGTTGAATCCTCTCTTAGCACCAGCCTGTTTCAGAGCAGATACAAAAATAGTGATGTTAAAATTATGGATGTAATTGGCCGGCTGGCTGCTGGATGGTAAGCTCCGTCATGTTCACTGCTGTATTTCCAGTTAGGGACACAGAGTTGATACTCACTAAATTTTGATTGAACGAAATAAAAAAATAAAGACAACTCTTGTTTCAATGAATTGTGTGTTTCCTTGTGCATGCATGAGTGCATGGATATGTAACTCCATGATTTTAGTACAAAACCATCTCATAAATACGGTTTAGGCTTAGAGCAGTTGCAGTTGTATCTTAAGTGTGTATTCCATGGCCTTTAATATTTTCTAGCACACCACATGAATAATGTAAATACTAGTCAGACTATTGACATTGTGTGGGTTGGGGGTTAGAGGGGGTGACCCTGTACAGTGACTATTTATGCTGTTCCATTGCACTTCAGCTCCCTTGAACTTGTTTCAGGTATTCTCAGGGAACTCTCTGGGGATGGTCTTTTATACTGTTACTTAACTCTTTGATTCCTTAGGTTCAGTTGTCTCTCCCAACCACCTGAGCTCAGGGGCTGTTGCCTCATTGCTTAACTGTTTGATGGGAGCTATTTATTAGAGTGACAGCTTTCTCCCCAGTAAGATGAACACAGATCTTTCTCTACTGTTGCTGTTGTGTTGATGACAAGTTCATATGGGTACAGTCTTTAGAGTAATGCTTAGTGTGTATGAAGTGTTCAGTGTGATGATGACAGCCTCATCACAGTCTGTGTTCTTTTAAAGCCACTGTGGACTTTGTCATCTCTGAAGACAGCAGTCTTGCTGTAACTCATCTAGATAGTGAGTGTCACTCAGTGTGTAGAACGTAACACTTCTGCATCAACGACCCACTGTTGATTGGAATTTGTATATTTTTCATGTCTTGTCCATACCCATGATGACTTCATGTGATTGGAGGATATCATCATATGAAAAAACAGGAAATTAAATTAGAGAGCAACAATTTGCTCCATATAGATTTGCATGGGTGTATCAGAATATTACTTGAGGTGAATTGACCTTACCTGTCTCACTTCTTCTCCTTTTCTGTGAAAATAAGAAACCTCCTCAGGGCCCGTTGGAGAAATATGTTTTCATTTCAGGCACAGTTGACCTTCAAGGATGTGTTCATAGATTTCACTCCCGATGAGTGGGACTGTCTGGACTCTGCCCAGAGGACCTTGTACAAGGACGTAATGGTGGAGACCCTCAGGAACCTGCTGTCTGTGGTTGAGGATTACTTCCCTCTGAACTAGGGATCTACTTAGAGGTTTTTCTGCATTTTCCTTTGCTTTCTCTTGGGAGCCCTGTTTTTCTTGTCTGAGCTGAAAACCTTGTTCACTCAGACATGTAAGGCTTCGTGTTTGGCATCAGGAGTTCAAACTTGTCTTTCCTTCTGATGACCTGCCCACTGTGTGATACACAAGGAGTGTTTCCAGAGCTTGAGTGTTTATAAAGCTGATTTCAAACTTTGAAATATCCAGTTGCCTGTTTTATACCCCTGTGTTCTTGATTCAGTAACTCCTGGAAAACAATCAGGTACATCCTATACTGTATATTATACTGTTCCCTGTGCATTACGAAGGAGGCAAATAGTAAAGTAATTTGTGAAATATTTTTCTGTCCATCATAGTGTCCTCACTTCTTGACTGACAAAAGAGCTGGGATTTTCCTCCTGCCAGTGCAGGAGACACAGGTTCGATCCCTGATCTGGAAGATCCCACGTCACAGAGCAGCTAACCCCCTGGGCCAGAACTACTAAAGCAGCACTATAGAGCCTGGAAGCTGCAATTACTGAGCCCACATGGGACAACTACTGAAGCCCGTGCACCCAGGAGAAGCCAAAGCAAATGAGAAGCCCAAACACTGCAAGTGGAGAGTAACCCCTACTTGCCCAACTTGGGGAAAAGTCCAAGCGGCAACGATCACTCACTCCAGCCAAAGTAATGAATAAACAAAATTATTAAAGATAGGAAATTTTTTTTTTTTAAAACAAAGTTTGGATTCTGAAAGAAGCCCTGTATGACGTTTCTTCTGAGCAGGAATTTCTGATTCTGACCTAAATCATACCTCTATTTTTGTAGCACAAGAAAGATCCCTGGATTGTGGAGAATGAGGTGCTAATTAGCAGAAAATCAGATGAATGGGAAAGGATCAACAGTGTGATTTCATGTCAGCTGTCACAAGGACAGAGAGGAAGCCACACCATTCACTGTGTTTGGGAAAGTCTTGAAGTGTGAGAGTTCTGTGAGAAAACAGATATTTAGTGTTTGTGAACTCTCACAGGAGATTTTTCTTCTCTTCAACTTCCTGCTCTGTTCTTTGACCTGTGAAATGTACATCACCCTCCAGTGGTGTTTTAGTGCCCACAGAGACAAAGGCAAGGCTTTCTGATTTTTTTTTTTTTTTTTGGCTGCACTGGGTGTCTATTTCCTGTATGGCCATTTCTCTATTTGAGACAAGTGGGAGCTACTCTCTGCTTGCAGGGTGCATGGCTTCTCGTTGCGGTGGCTTCTTTTGTTGTGGAGCACCAGCTCTAGGCACACGCGCTTCAGTAGTTTCACTACACAGGCTCAGTATCTGTCCTTCAGCTTAGTTGCTCCGTGGCATGTGAGATCTTCCCAGAACAAGGATCGAACTCATGTCTCCCCAATCGGCAAGCTAACTTTTTACCATGCGGCCACCAGTGTGTTAGGGAAATTAAAGAAATAGTCCTGTTTAGGCTTCGAGACAAAGCAGTGCATTCCTCTGTGCTTGCCTCCAACCTGCCTGGACATACCCTGACTGTGAGTACCCTGACTGCCTGCTGTGAGTACAAGGCTTGCAGCACCATAGATAAGTTAGCACACAAATCTTGAGATTGTTCACCTTTGAGATTGTTCAAAGAGGCTCTGACCAACCCAGCCCCAGGCTTAGGAACATCCAAGTTTCATAAGACAAAACAAATAGCATTAAGATGAAACCAGAGCTGCTGTTTGCTCACAGATGGATGATATCAGTTTGTATCCTGGGATGATAAAGCAGGAACCCCAAACTGCAATGTTAAAGCTTCTCCGATGGAGTGGACAGGCTACAGGGGATCTTTACCCAATTCAGACCCCAGATGTGCTGTGTCCTGGGACTTCCCAGGGCTGTTCCAGTCTGGATGTTGGCCAGAAGCCAATTTGGTGATGTATCCTCCGCTGTTTCTATTTCCTTGTCTTTTCAGTTCAATTCAGTCGCTCAGTCACGTCTGACTCTTTGCGACCCCATGAACCACAGCACGCCAGGCCTCCCTTTCCATCACCAACATCCAGAGTTTACCCAAACTCATGTCCACTGAGTCGGTGTTTCCATCCAACTATCTCATCCTTGGTCCTCACCTTCTCCTCCTGCCTTCAGTCTTTCCCAGCATCAAGGTCTTTTCAAATGATTCAGCTCTTCCCATCAGGTGGCCAAAGTACTGGAGCTTCAGCTTCAACATCAGTCTTTCCCATGAGCACCCAGGGCTGATCTCTTTCAAGATGGACTGATTCAGTTCAGTTCAGTTGAGTCTCTCAGTTGTGTCCGACTCTTTGTGACTCCATGCACTGCAGCACACCAGGCCTCCCTGTCCATCACCAACTCCTGGAGTTCACTCAAACTCATGTCCTTCGAGTCAGTGATGCCATCCAACCATCTCATCCTCTGTCGTCCCCTTCTCCTTCTGCCCCCAATCCCTCCCAGCTACAGAGTCTTTTCCAATGAGTTAACTCTTCACATGAGGTGGCCAAAGTATTGGAGTTTCAGCTTTAGCATCAGTCCTTCGAAAGAACACTCAGGACTGATCTCCTTTAGAATGGACTGGTTGGTTCTCCTTGCAGTCCAAGGGACTCTCAAGAGTCTTCTCCAACACCACAGTTCAAAAGCATCAATTCTTCGGCGCTCAGCCTTCTTCACAGTCCAACTCTCACATCCATACATGACCCCTGGAAAAACCATATCCTTCACTAGATGGACCTTTGTTGGCAAAGTAATGTCTCTGATTTTAAGTATGCTATCTAGGTTGGTCATAAATTCCCTTCCAAGGAGTAAGCGTCTTTTAATTTCATGGCTGCAATCACTATCTGTAGTGATTTTGTAGCTCCCCAAAATAAAGTCTGACACTATTTCCACTGTTTCCCCATTTATTTCCCATGAAGTGATGGGACCAGATGCCATAATCTTAGTTTTCTGAATGTTGAGCTTTAAGCCAACTTTTTCGCTCTCCTCTTTCATTTACATCAAGAGGCTTTTTAATTCCTCTTCACTTTCTGCCCTAAGGGTATTGCCATCTGCATATCTGAGGTTATTGATACTTCTCCTGGCAATCTTGATTCCAGCTTGTGCTTCTTCCCACCCAGTGTTTCTCATGGTGTACTCTGCATATCAGCTGAATAAGTAGGGAGACAATATACAGCCTTGACGTACTCCTTTTCCTATTTGGAACCAATCTGTTGTTCCATGTCCAGTTCTAACTGTTGCTTCCTGACCTGCATACAGATTTCTCAAGAGGCAGATCAGGTGGTCTGGTATTCCCATCTCTTTCAGAAGTTTCCACACTTTATTGTGATCCACACAGTCAAAGGCTTTGGCATAGTCAATAAAGCAGAAATAGATGTTTTTCTGGAACTCTCTTGCTTTTTCCATGATCCAGCGGATGTTGGCAGTTTGATCTCTGGTTCCTCTGGCTTTTCTAAAACCATCCTGAACATCAGGAAGTTCACAGTTCACATATTGCTGAAGCCTGGCTTGGAGAATTTTGAGCATTACTTTACTAGCGTGTGAAGTGAGTGCAACTGTGAGGTAGTTTGAGCATTCTTTGGCATTGCCTTTCTTTGGAATTGGAACAAAAACTGACCTTCCAGTCCTGTTGCCATTTCTGAGTTTTCCAAATTTGCTGGCATATTGAATGCAGCAGTTTCACATCATCATCTTCCAGGATTTGAAATAGGTCAACTGGAATCCATCACCTCCACTAGCTTTTTTTGTACTGATGCTTCCTAAGGCCCACTTAACTTCACATTCTCTGATGTCTGGCTCTAGGTGAGTGATCACACCATCATGATTATCTTGGTCGTGAAGATCTTTTTTGTACACTTCTTCTGTGTATTCTTGCCACCTCTTCTTAATATCTTTTGCTTCTGTTAGGTTCCTATCATTTCTCTCCTTTGTTGAGCCGATCGTTGCATGAAATCTTCCCTTGGTATCTCTATATTTCTTAAGAGATCTCTAGTCTTTCCCATTCTGTTGTTTTCCTCTATGTCTTTGCATTGATCACTGAGGAAAGCTTTCTTACCTTTCCTTACTATTCTTTGGAACTCTCCATTCAGATGCTTATATCTTTCCTTTTCTTCTTTGCTTTTTGCTTGTCTTCTTTTCACAGCTATTTGAAAAGCCTCCTCAGACAGCCATTTTGCTTTTTTGCATTTCTTTTTCCCGGGGATATTCTTGATTCCTGTCTCCTGTACAGTGTCACAAACCTCCATCCATAGTTCATCAGGCACTCTGTCTATCTACTGGAGAGAAACCATATAAATATGATATATGTGGCAAACCTTTAGTCAAAGCACAAATGTTGTAGTTCATCGAAGAATTAATACTGTAGAGAAACCATATAAATTTGTGGTATTTGTGGCCATTGCTTTACTCAAAATGCAAACCTTGGAAGTCATCAGAGAATTCATACTGGAGAGAAACCTTACAAATGTAACGTGTGTGACAAAGCCTTTAGTCAGATTTCTGGCCTTATAGTTCATCAGAGAACTCATACTAGAGAGAAATCATATAAATATAATTAGTGTGGCAGAGCTTTCATTGCACATTCATCCATAACCATTAGGGAAAACGATATAAATGTAATTTATATGTCAAAGCCTTCAGTCACAGGAATTTTTTTACAGATAATCAGTGAATCCATACTTGATGAAACCTTACAGATGTAATAAATGCAGTAAAGTATATCATCCTTTTGACCTTCAGAAAAGTCAAACTGTAGGAAAACTGCACAAATACAGTGGGTGTGGCAAAGCTTTCAATTCTGAGTTTAGAACTAACTGACCATCATGTAATGAATTCTGAGATCTTACCCCTGTAGTGATGGTAGCAAATGTTTTAGAAGGCATGCAAACCTTACAAATCATGAAAAAAAAAATCATGCTGGAAAGAAGCCATACATTTAGAGTGCAGTAAATCTTAAGAGGACCATAAGGTAACCTGTACATGAAAGAAAGGATGTAAATGGAATATATGTGACCACTGCTTCAATACAAGTCTCATTAGTCACATCATCAGGGAATTCATAATCCAGAGAAAGGAAATGTAATAAGTGGGGCAAATGCACCAGATAGCATTCAGGCCTAAAAAGACATCAGGTGATCCATACGCAAGAGACCTTAGAAATGTATTCACTGTCGTGAGGCTTTTGTCAGGTGTTTCCATTTAGGCTTCATGAGAAAAGTCATACTCCAATACATAGAAGCTATGCTGATGTAATGAGTGTGTCTTGACAACAGTCTTATAGAGAGCTTATAGACAACAGTCTCAATTTAAGATTCCATAAAGAAGTCATTTTGAAGGAAAAGCTTACAAGTGATAATGAATGTGTAAAACCTTCACTCAGGGCTCATATCTCACCGATCATCAGATGATCCATACTAGGGAGATCCTTACAAGTGTATGTAATGTGGCAAGGCTTTTAGGTGCTGCCTTAAACTCAGGATTTATCAAATACTTTATACTTAGAAATGCAATGACTATGGCAGTTTTTACAATTACTACTCACTCTCTAGGTCTGTAGGAATATATATCCTGGAGACAAGCCACACAAATGTGTTTGTAGGAAAGAGTTTTCTGAAACAGCAAAGTTTGGGGACGATACTAGAGCAGTGCCTTCCAGATGCAATGGGAGTGGAAAAAGTTTCACCTTGAGTTGAAGTATTATGCAATAAGAGTCTATGTTGAAGAGAAGTCATGAACTGTGTAGGCTTTCTCAAGACATCAGAGTGTATTAGACTTAAAAATATATGTCTTTCAAAGAAACCACACAATAGTTGTGCATGCTATTTCCTCTAAAATCAGGAAGAAGGCAAGGGTGCCCACTCTCACCACAACTATTCAACATAGTTTTGGAAGTCCTAGCAGTGAGAGAAGAAAAAGAAATAAAAGGAATCCAGATTGGAAAAGAAGTAAAATTCTTACTGTTTGTAGATGACACGATCCTCTACATAAAAAACCCTAAAGATAGCACCAGAAAATCACTAGAGCTAATCAATGAATATAGTAAAGTTTCAGGATATAAAATTAATACTCAGAAATCTCTTGCATTCCTATATACTAACAATGAAAAAAGAGAAACTAAGGAAACAATCCCATTCACAATTGCAATGAAAAGAATAAAGTACTTATGAATAAATTCACCTAAAGAAACAAAAGACTTATGTATAAAAAACTATAAAAGACTAGTGAAAGAAAGATGACACAAATAGATGGAGCAATATACCATGTTCGTGGATTGGAAGAATCAATATAGTGAAAATGAGTATTCTACCCAAAGGAATCTATAGATGGGAAGATGTTAATGTATGAACTTTGAGTTGCAAAATGAGTAAGTTCTGGGGAGCTATGTGCAGCATTCTAACTGCAGTAAATTCTTCTGTGTTACTACATACTTTAAATTTGCCAGCAGAGTAAATCTTAAGTGTTCACACCATACAAAACATGGAAACTGGCAGTTGATGGATGCGTTGGTGACTGGATTGTGATAAATATTTCACAGTGTATACCTCTGTCAAATGGTCACATCATGCATGATAAGTATACACATATCCATTTGATTAGTTCTATCTCAGTAAGGCTGGCAAAGAAGAAAGTAGGAGGTGGGCTGGGTTTGCCACCTTTAATGGTGTTCAACCCATGTTTCCCATGAGATCCATGAAGCATTTTGCAAAACCATGTATGGTACCCCCTGCCCTATCAGACGTCCTCAGATTCTTGTGTGGGTCCTAGTCCCAGGTATGTTCACAGTGCAGCAAATCTGATCTGGATCCTACATTGAGAACCAAGGCTCTTAGGCTCCACTTCTGAGACTGAGAATAGCCCCAGGGATGAGGAGGCCACTCTACTCTGAGTGAGGATGGACCAGGGCCTGTTGTGTGACCTGAAGGGGATCGTGGGGTCAACGGAGGTGCCCCCTGCTGCTGGGTACATGAGGCCTCACCAGGAGGGGAGTGTGATCCAAGGGAAAGTGTGAGAAAGCTCCTGTGTTGGTCTCTGTGCCGGAACTGACTGTCCTGAGTCCCTCCTGAGACAGTGGGCACAGAGGATTGTCTGTTCCCCATGGAGGCCTTCCCTGCATGTGTAGTTAGCATTCAGGAAGGGTGAATGTTGATTGTAGGTAAACAGCATGTTTTCAACTTTTAGTATTAACCTCTGTAGGATGCCTGAGAAAAAACCTGGAAGAGGGGAGAAAAAGAGTCAGGAATGGCTCTTTCTCAGGTGTCATGTTCTGAGTTGACTCTCAGTCTGTCCTTCCTGAAATGCCCTTCTCTGGACTCACTAATTGTGTCAGACTCTGCAGTATCCTGTCTCCTGTACATGCACACTCACTGGGGCACTTCTCTGAGGGCCTGTCATCTCCAATTAGATCCCGTCTCCCCATGACCTGGTGACCTGGCCCTTGTGAGGAGGCTTCCCTGGGCACCGTCCTGGGCAGGGCTTCTCACCCACGGGTTGGAGACGGGGTCTCAGTGCTGTTAGGCAGCAAGTTTGCTTAGGGCCCATCTGGATGCACTGTCTGCTCTCTGTCAACCAGAATAAAGAAGCTGAACGTAGACATCAGGTATTAACACTCACAATACGTGGTAAAATCTGGAAGAGGCCAATAAGAGGAAATCAGTCCTGACTATTTCTAGTACATTTAAAGCTAAATGAGAACCTCCTTGAAAATCTTGGTGTTTGAGAATGGAATGGAAAGTGCAGAAAGAGACCTCAGGGCTAGGGGGCTTTTCATTCCATCATCTATTTTTCACTAAGAAATCCAAGTTTACTGATATTTTTTTGTCTTCTTTGTCACATGCTGTAGCTTGCAGAATCTTAGTTCCCTATGTACGGATTGAACCTGAAACTCCAGAAATGGAAGTGTGAGGTCTTAACCACGGGACTGCCAGGGAAGTCCCCACATTACTAACCTTGGTTCATTGTTTTATTGTGGAATTAACAAATAAACTTTGGTTTTTGTTAATAACTACATACCTAAAATTAACTGTGGATAAAATCATTTTTTAGAACAAGTATTTATTTAGGTGTTCTGGGTCTTTGTTGCTGCTTGGTCTTTTCTCTAGTTGCCAGCAGTGGGGACTGTTCTCTAGTCATGGTGCATGGGATTCTCGTTGTGTCGTCTTGTTGCAGAGCGTGGGCTGTATGATGCTTGGGCTTCAGTAGTTTCAGCACGTGGGCCTAGTAGTTTGGGCTCTTGGGCATTACAGAACAGGCTCAGTAGTTGCGTCACTTGGTCTTAGTTGCCCCGAGGCATGTGGCATTATCCTGGAGCAGAACCCATGTCTTCTGCATTTGCGGGTGGATTCTTTACCATTGCGCCAGGAGAGATGCCCTCATATTATTTGTGAAGACAAGTATTTTATAGAGATTGGACTCAAAGTATTCTATATATGTTTTTTATATGTGTACTACTTTTTCTTTTTTTAAAACTAATATAGTATTAGAGTTGAGACGTCCCTGTTGGTACAGTGGATAAGAATGTGTCTGCCAATGCAGGGGATACGGGTTGGATCTCCCTGGTCCGAGAAGATTCCGCATGCCCGGGAGTAACTAAGCCCATCCACCACAACTACTGAGCCCATGCTTGAGAGCCTGTGAGCCAAAACTGCAGACCCCATGTGTTGCAACTACAGAAGCCTTGTGCCTGCAGTTCACCTACAACCTGTTCTCTGTAACAAAAGATGTCATTGCAGTGAGAAGCCCACTCATCACAACTACAGAGTATCTCCCGCTCAGTGCAACTAGAAAACGCCACACAAAGTAACGAAGACCAGCACAACCTAAATAAATAAACAAGCTTTTCTAAAAAGATAATATTGACAAACTTAAGTACAGTTGATTCATTTTCATGGCCCCAGAGATGCTGAAATACATATGACTAAAAGTGATAATGGGAAAATGATTTAAAAATGTGTCAAGAGGCAACTCTTCATTTCAGTCAATTGTGTATTTACATGTGCATGCATGTGTGCATGGATATGCAACTCCATGGTTTTATTACAAAACATCATCTCATAAATAAGCTTTGTACTTTTTAACAGTTGAAATTATATCTTGAATATATTATGTAGCCTTAAATTTTTTCTACCCCAGCAGAGGAATGATTTAAATAGTAATAAGATTATTGATATTGTGTGTGGGGGAGGGGTTGAGGAGTGACCCTATACAATGACCTTTTATGGCCTTCCATTGCCCTTCAAATTCCTTGATGTTATTTGAGGTTTCTCAGGGAACTCTTATTGATGGACTTTTATGCTGTTGCTTAACTGTTTGATTCCTTAGGTTCAAAGGAATTTGACTTGACTTGATTCCCTCCTCTTTTAGTATAAAAGGGGACTAAGTTCTAACTCGGTAAAAATGGTTTTGTGGGTACAGTCCACCATATTTTCGGTTTGCTGACTTTCTGAATAAAGTCATTATTCCTGCCCCAGCAACTTGTCTCTCAATTATTGGCCTGTTGTGCAGAGAGCAGTAGAAGCTTAGAATGTGTACTAAGGGAACAATGTGGTTTTCATCAATTTTTAAAGATGTATTGCTCTTTTTGGCCACATGATGCAAAGAGCGGACTCAATGGAAAAGACCCTGATGCTGGGAAAGATTGTGGGCAGGAGAAGAGGGCGACAGAGGATGAGATGGTTTCATGGCATTACCCACTCAATGAACACAAGTTTGAGAAAACCCTGGGAGATAGTGAAGGACAGGGAAGCCTAGTGTGCTGCAGTTCATGGAGTGGAAAGAGTGAGATTCGACTTAGCAACTGATCAACGAAAATTGCTCTTTTTAAACTTTAGTTAACTTTATCAATTAAAGTTAGTAAACTTTATCAATTTCAAAATTAAAAAAAAAAAGGTACTGACAGAAGTTCCCATCCCATACCTTAGTCTTCCAGTCTCAGACTGTAGGTTTTGACTTTGTGTCTCTGGAACTGAGCCAGGTGGAAAGAGGAAAAGTTGTGATACAGGATGTCACTGTAAAATGGCACATTTTCCCTAGGGATAGTTTTGTATTTCTTTAGTTTGCAGTACAGAGAGAAATCCAGAAAAATTTCTTGTTTTCTTAAGATGGTTAAATTATTCTAATGGCAGGAAATGTTCTACATCTAATTACCACCCTATAGGAACTCTTTGGAGACCCAGGTTCCCAATCCCTGAATTGCCAGGAGTAGGACAGGCAAGAGCCTCCTGAGAAACCATTTATTTATTTATGCACTTGAAAATATGTGGGTTATTTTCAAATACCTTTTGGTATTGATTCTCACATAGTTTCACAGTAATAACAGAGCAGGCCCTGTATGATTTCAGTACTCTTTATTTAGGCCGTGAAATTTTGTACCTTGTTTTATGTCATGTTCCAGTGTCTCCTGTCTATGGGAACTTGAATAAAATTTGTATCCTGCTCTTGTGTGAAAATTGTATAAGTCTTAATTATGTTGAATTGCTTCACAATTCTTTTCAGGTCTAGTATATCCTACTTTCCTGTCCATTCTATTAATTTTTGAGACTTTAATATTGAAATTCCAACTATAAATCTTAATTTGTCTACTTAAAAAATTGTAATATATAGTGGAACTGTCTGTAACTACTTTCAAAGCCTCATGTAAATGTCATACTTCCGTAATTTCAAAAAATTTTAAAAAGGAAAATAAAGTCTTTATTGAAACTTTTCTACTTGTTAGGAGGACATATTCTAGTTTCCAACATACTAGTCTCCAAAGTTATAAGCTTTTGCCTTAAAAGTGTAACAGGGTGACACAGTGACCTGGGAAGGCCGGCCGCCTCTGCCTGCATGACGGCGTGGAGCCCCGCCACTGCAGTGCCTCTGGTCCGCGGAACCCACCAGCTTCCTCCTCTCCACTGTGCCCAGTGCATGTTTTTCTGGCATCCCGAGGGGGGAGCTGAAAGTGACCCAAGTCCTCAAAATTTCCAGGAGGTTGTGGGGGAATGTATAAAATTCAAATTAAATCGGAAGTATTTAAGGAGAAGAGAACTGTCTAGCAGCCAACAGGCACTAAAAGAACTCAAAGGTAGTTCATGGATTGCAGATTTTTAAGTCAGTCCCCAAACACTGATCATACCCTGGCTGCTTAGATGTTGTTGCTAAAACACTGGATGAATCTTATTAACAGGGGCTTCCCTTGTGGCTTAGCTGGTAAAGAATCTGCCTGCAATGCGGGAGATCTGGGTTAGATCCCTGGCTTGGGAAGATTCCACGCAGAAGGGAAAGACTACTCACTCCAGTATTCTGGCCTGGAGAATTCCATGGACTGTATAGACCGTGGGGTCGCAGAGTCGGACACGACAGAGCGATTTTCACTACTAGCATCATTCTTTCCTCAACACATGACAAAAAGTTTATTTTGTTCATAGAAATTTCTATATGTAATTATAGAAAAATATGCTATTTAGATGTTAAAGGCAACAACAACAACAACAACAAAAAAAACAGGCTGTAATTTATGGTGCATCACAGGACTGTTAAACACCTCCCGGCCCCTTGCCCCGCCTTGCTCTCGCTCTGCAGACCTGGACGCTCCTCGCCCCGCCCCTCGCCTGCAGCGATCCGCCCAGCCCCCGACCCGGAAGCTCCGCCTCGGAATGCGCGCGTGCGCAGTTTCCTGCGGAAGCGGAAGGTCGCGAGAGAAGATCGGCCGGGCGTCCCTTGAGTTTTTTTCTCCTATTGTAAAGGTGTGCTGCGCGCTTAGCGGTCCAACCCGCCCTCCCCACTCCCATCTTCAGGGTCCCGCTGGTTCTGCGGCGGCAATATCCCGATACCCCGCCGTCCGCCCCAAATAAACCCAGAGGCTGCGGCTGCAGGTCGAGTGTTCAAAATCGCTTTGAGGCTTGTCCTTGTTTGCTTTTCGGCCTTCGGCCCCAGAGACACCGCCTTTCGGGATGTTTTCGTGCTTAAAACTTAACCGTTAGTACCTACGCCTGTGCCCTGTAAAGTCCCCGGGCGCGAGGGGGATTCGGGCACGCCCACCTCCACCGCCTCACCCTGTCGGCCCCTGGAGGTCGCGTCGACAGCCCCGCTCCCGGAGAAGCCGCGTCCTCTCCCCGGTCCTGGGATTCTGGAGAGCCCGCCCGGCCCGAGACCCCCCTGGCTCCCAGCCTCTCTGTCCTCGCGTCTCCTCAGGCCGATCATTCTGCCCCCGCAGGCCTCCCTTCCTGGTCGGCCCCTTTTCCTCACCCCTGGGCTGGACGTGTGACACCCAGTGTTTTTCCGTCACGAGTCCGTCTCGTTGGAAAAGGGGCTCTTTTGATAGGCGGGCGTTTCATTTACTCATCATTTCTGTAGATACGTGGGCGAGGGGGATCAGAAGAAGCAGTGACTGAGAGTGAAAGGCAAACTCAGAAGTGGAAAACAATGAGAGAACTGACGGGGTCGCCCAGGATGGCTGAGGCAGTTGCAAAGGGGTGGTAAAATGAAATAGAGTTAGCCCTTAAAGCAGCGGGTGGGTGGAAGAATAATGGACAAAGGCGTGGGATCTCCAGGAGTTGGAGAGAAGGAGACAGGGGCCCCGCGTCTGCGGTAGGAGGGCTGACAGGGGTGATCCTAGGAGAGAAACAGGGATAGGTGTTGACTAGAAGAGAAGAGAAGGAAGGAAGCCTAGACACCTGGAGTGCCCCAGAGTGGGAGTGTAACAGGGAGAGAAGGGGTGTGACTAGAAGGCAGAGAGGGAGCAGAGTTGGAGAAAGAAAGAGACAGATGTATAGATGTTTAGGACAATTAGAAGGGTGGGGGTGGGGAGAAGAGCAGCAAGAGGAGAAACAAGTTGCGGAGGGGGGCAGGACAGGTGTGAGGAAAGAAATAGGAGGGCAGAAACAGCATCCCACCTGAGGCAGTGGACACCAAAGGACTGTTCCAGATAGTTGGTAGGTAAGGACGACCAGGACACCATAAGTGTGTCTAACAAGCTTTAATGGGGAAGCGCTCCCGGGCGGTTCTGGACCTGAACGAGGCAGGTCGAGGAAGTGCGCGCCCTGACCGTGTTAGAGGCGGCTTATATAAGTTTGTTTTGAGGGATAGTCAGGTTGATGCACGGGGGTTCAGATAGGTCACCAGGCCGAGGCATCACGGGCTGATAGGTCACCGGGCCGAGGCATCACGGGCTGATAGGTCCTTCTACGTGGCTGGAGTGGGGTGGCTTTAGCTGGTGAAGTGTGCTGTCATTGGTCCCCAGGATCTGGGAGGCTCTTTCCGTTAGGGACCTTCTCACTGGTAGGAGGGAGGGGAGGGGCAGCCCATCATGGCCCCCAGGGCCCGACCTTACATTCTGACCCTTTGATAGGATAAGGGGTGCCGTTATCGTTTGTGGCTACTTCCTGCTGAACTGGGGCATTGTTGGGGCTGACCCTTTGATAGGATAAGGGGTGCCGTTATCGTTTGTGGCTACTTCCTGCTGAACTGGGGCATTGTTGGGGCTGAGGATCCTGGTGACCTTTAGGGGGCCTCAGGGTCTCTGGACGGGAGTTTGGAGTATGCGGCCACCATCAACATCTGTCCAGTAGCCTCTGGGTCAGGTTCCTGACCCTCCAGAGGATGATCTGAAAACAACAAGGTCCTGTCGACAGGATGAGGAACAAGGCTGTGAGGGGTCCGAGAAGTGGGAGAAGCCATTTTGCCCAAGACGACTTCCACCATCTCGAGGGATTGGAACTGCCCGACTCGGCCTGTCTTAAGTCTGATGTTCTCTCCGCTCTCGGACCTTGTTCCGAACTATCCCCAAGGCATTAATGAAAAAACAACAGTCTTCCCTTAGGAACTGACAGGTTCCCCCTTTTTCAGCTGTTAGCAGGTCTAGGGCCCTTCGATTTTGAAGAGCCACTGCTGCCAGAGAGGTTATCTGGGTCTGAAATGCCATTAGGGAGTCTGCCACCTTGTCTAGGTCTCGATTGAGGTCTGCAGACAGCTTATAGTAAAAGTGCATGGCTGATCCCAATCCTCCTGCCCCCAGTCCTAAGGCTGTGAATAAACCTCCCTCGAGGAGCAGGGGAGCTGCAGTTAGTGCCCTCCGGTGGCAGGTTGACTGGGTTTGGTTCTCCATTGCCTGGGGTGTCAGAATGGTCAGGTAGGGAGTAAGGAAGACTGGGGTGTAAGGCTGAGTCCAGTTGGGCGGGAAGCATTGTAATAAGGTGGTTTGATTGCAGAGAAAGAATATCCCGGGCTTTCTCCATACTGGAGGGTTTGGGAATAGGGGGTCTCGTCTTGAGTCGTCACAGGCCACTGTGGTTAATGAGGTGTCGTTGGCCAGGACACAAGAGGCGTTGGCTGGGAGGTACAGTACCTCGGTGGTCAAGGGCCCCATCGGCCAGGTTACTTCAGTGGCATTTTGAGTGAGATTTTGGGCCTCTGTCTATTTTTGGGGGATCAGTTGGACGAGGTACGGTTGGGGTCTCAAGGGAAGACAGATCCTATGGAACACTCCCGATTAGATTTTGCTGCCGCAGGAGTAGCAGGTGATTTTTTCCATACATTCTCTAACTTTATTTTGGGAAAAAACATTCTGTCTACTACTTTTAGCTATGCTGTTGTGGCTGCTCTAAAAAGGGGGAGATGCCAGGAGCCAGCACGGGAGATCCCACCCATGACAAGGTCATGCAGGAAGAGTCCTGATAAGCAAGGCCTCAGGACTCGATGGACCCCCTGGACCTGCTCGAGCATCTACCCCAAAACCAGAATCTGTCTGTCTTACTATTTTGTGCCTTTCACTAACTCTTCTGACAATTACAGGGGGCTGTCCCCAACTACCTTTCTCTGGAAAGAGTTAACTTAGGGCTCTAGTTGATAAATCTCCTGGGCATGAAAAGAGTGTTTCAAACCCCCTATTAGCATTCTAGCTTACTTGGCAGGTTTATCCAGACTCTTGCAACATTATTGAACCAATGCTTGCTGCTAAGTTCTCACATCCCTTATCCATTGTGTTCCTGGGAGTGTATATAGTCAGGATGTAGAAATAACAAGCAGCAGCTTTGGTATTAGCAACATTAGGCTTTGAGTTAATAAGTTCTTTCTTTGCTGTAACGCACTGAATCTTTGCTCCATAAAAATGTAACTCTGCACTTTAAGGGTGACGCAGGCTAGGAATTTAAGAAGAAACACTTTAAGGGAAAATTATTGTTCTGTCTGACCAACCTTTATCAAGTCATAAAATATCAACAGGCCTCCGGGCCAGAAGATAATGTACAAAAAATAAGACTCTTGTAGGAAGGAACCTGATATCGATAAAAGTTAATACTGATGGAATGTTGAGTTGACTCTGCATTTTTCACCTTGCTGTATGTACAACTCAGGGTAGGAGTTTACTGGGCTCATGGTGTGGATTAGAGGCTTTAATTGTCAACTTTATTAAGTCCTGTTGGAGCTTATGTTGGATTTGTTTTTGTCTCTGATCTTGGGCCCCCTTTCCGTCTGTCATTCCGTAGTGGGTTTGATTGGTGAAACAGAGGTCTTTGTCTCTAGCTTTATAGCAGTTAGAGGCTGAGTTTGATTTGGCAGTCCCAAGGCTCTTGGCCGTCCAATACCATTTACCCCCATGGGAGCATGGCTGGGCAGGTGAGACATAACAGTGTCAGTGGACATAAGTGTAGGCTGTGAACCCAGTTTTTTAGTGGTCTCGTTTGGTGTAGCCCCGGGGGCAGGGCGTAGGTTGTCCAACCCATGTTATCTCAGCCTGGAGAAATAGTGACAAGAGCATGTTTAGCTATGATATTAGGAGGAGCGTGATAAAGGAGAAAAAATCAATTTGAGCTTTTGTGAAAAGGAGGAAGGTCTCCTGTAAGTGCAGATCAGAAACTGCCTGGATGAAAGAGTCACAGTCAATAATCAGGGTAACCAGCCAGAGGTCTTGTAGTAAGGTCAAGATAAAGTCTTCAAGGCAGGCTAGAGACATATGGCCAGGTCAGGCCATTCCAAAGGAATAGCACCCCAGGAATAGTGAACAGATGATAAGGTAAATAAGGGCCAGTGAAAGTCGGAGGGTGGGTGGCGAGTCCTGGGGGGCAGGGGCCGTGACAGCCAGTCCAATGGTGAAGAGTATAGCCAAAGTTGTGATTGGCAACAGCCACAGCGGATGAGGCCAGACAAGCATTGGACAGGGCGTGTCACTCACTGGCGGGAGGCAGGGGTGTCTTAGTAATGGTGAATTGCTGGAGCCGAGAGTCACTAAGATCTGACAGGAATTTGGAAGCCAGGAGGTCGGCCAGGCAGTGTGGTGAGAATATAGTTACGGGTTGATCTAAAATTTGTGTTTTTTTTTTTTTTTTTTGCATCTGTGTATAGAGAAGCTGCTGCTGCCAGGGCACGTAGGCAAGGGAACCATCCCTGGTCAGTGGGGTCTAACTGTTTGGAGATAAATGCCACTGGCAGCATTTCAGGGCCTGCAGGCTGTGTGAGGGTTCCAAAGGCTATGCCCCCTTTTTCATCAGTATATAGGTGATAGGGGAGATTGGGATTGGGCAGGAAGAGTGGGGAAGAGGACAGCAAAGCTGAGCGGAGGTTGTAGAAAGCCTTTTGGACCTCTGTTTCTGAGAGAGCGGTCCAGTAGGGGTGTCTTTTGCGGCTGTGTAGAGGGGTTTAGCCAGTGAAGCATAGTTGGGGACCCAGTGCCGGAAGAATCCTGTTAACCCCCAAAAGGATAAGATTTGTTCCCCAGTGGAAGGGGGGCAGAGGTCTCGGAGAAGGCTGAGTCTGTCAATAGTTAGAGCCTTAGTTCTTGGGGTAATTGTTAGACCTAGGTAAGTTACAGAGGTCTGGGTGAGTTGGGCTTTTTGTTTAGATGCTCGGTATCCTTTAGAGCTAAGGAAGTTAAGAAAAGTAGTGGTATGTATCAGAGAGAGAGCTTGTGAGGGGCTACAGAGCAGAAGGTCATCCACATACTGTAAGAGGACACTAGGGGCCAAAGGGCACGTAGCCAGATCCCAGGCCAGAGCCTGCCAAAAAAAAA
This sequence comes from Connochaetes taurinus, assembly GCA_006408615.1. NCBI lineage: Eukaryota > Metazoa > Chordata > Mammalia > Artiodactyla > Bovidae > Connochaetes > Connochaetes taurinus. The sequence continues at coordinate 91,432 of SJXO01005983.1, forward strand.
AAAAAAATGGGGGCTATCTCGAAACCGTTGGGGGAGGACTGTCCATGTTAGCTGGGAGGACTGTCGGGTTTCTGGGTTGGTCCATGTGAAAGCAAAAAGGAACTGGCAGTCTAGGTGTAAGGGAATAGTGAAAAAGGCATCTTTGAGGTTTATGACAGTAAAGTGAGTTGTACTCCTAGGGATGTCAGAAAGCAAGGTATAAGGATTGGGGACAATTGGATGAGCAGGGATTAAGGCCTCGTTTATCAGTCGAAGGTCCTGGACCAATTGGTAGCTGCCAGAAGATTTCCGCACTGGGAGAATGGGGCTATTGCAGGGTGAGGCCGTGGGGACTAGGAGGCCCTGGCCTAAGAGATGGTCTATGATTGGTTTAAGACCGTGTAGGTGAGTCTGAGAGATGGAAAATTGAGGACGGCTTGGGAAGTGGGAAGGATCATGTAGTTTAATCAGGATGGAGGTGTGATGGGTTGCTACCAGAGGGATTTCAGTGTCCTAGATGGTAGGGTTGACAATTGGAGCCTCAGGGGAGCAAAGGAAGAGTAGGGGCAAGGTGAGAGATTGGAAAATGAGAGAGGTAGGTGAATGGTGGCCCTAAGCTTAGCTAAAATGTCCCGCCCCAGCAGGGGAGTGGGGCATGAAGGGATTATCAGAAAAGAGTGTATGAACAGGAAGTGGTCAAGCTGACAGGACTGTGACCCAGTCTGTAAGGGTCGTGAAGATGTGCCATCTATACCCACCACTGAGACCTGGGAAGGATGTAAGGTGTCCCTGAAGGAGGGAAGAACCGAGTAAGTAGCCCCCATATCTATCAAGAAATTGATAGACTTACCCACCACTTGAAGCATTACCCTGGGCTTGGCTCGGGTTATGGGGGTCCTCGAGTCTGGGCGCCATCAATCTTCATCAAAGGAGAGAAGTTCTAAGGTGGGGTGCGGGGAGGAAATGTCCTTTTGGTAGCCCAGACTTCGGCCCGGTAAGGCTGGGGCCTGAGTTGCCCAGGGACAATCACTCGCCTAATGTCCCGGTTGTTTGCAACAAGGGCATGGCTTTGTCAGGGGCTGGGGGTTTGGGCATTGGCGGGCCCAGTGGCCCTCATGACCACATTTGAAGTAGGCTCCCGGCGGTGGCTTCTGGGGACCCACCTTTTGTCCTGTGGCCGGCCGCAGGGCTGCTACCAGTGCCTGGGTGTGTCTCTCAAGGGGGTTAGCCTGGAGTTTGGCTTTTTGTTTAAGCCTTGCCTTGCGGCTGGCTTCAGCAGCTTCTTCTTGGGCATTATAAACCTTAAAGGCCATTTTTACCAGGTCTCAGAGTGGGGTCGGAGGCCCACCCTCAGCCTTGGAGAGTTTTTTTCTGATGTCTGAAGCTGATTGGGATATAAAATGGTTGGCTAGGGTGGTGACCCCTGCCGGAGAATCTGGGGCAATTCGGGTATAGGTGGTGAGAGCCTCTGTCAGCCTGTTAAGGAAGGCTGCTGGGTTTTCGTCGGGGCCCTGAGTTACTTCATCTAGCTTAAGTAGGTTCACCACCTTAAGGGAGGTGATCTCCATCCCTTCTACTAGGCATTCTACCATGTACCGAATGTTGGCCCTTCCTCTCTGTCCCTCCTGATAGTCCCAGTCTGGGTCTACTTCTGGAACAGCAGCCGCTCCAGGTGGCCGGGCAGGGTCTGCTTGGTTAGCTAGATGTTTTTGGTCAGCCACCACTCTTGCTGCAGTCCAAATAGCCTTTCTTTCTTCTGGGATAGTGGTGGACCCCAGTATGACAAATATGTCTTGCCAGGTGAGGGCATAAGAGCGAGACAGCTGGGTAAAGTTTTTGATGTAGTTGGAGGGGTTGGCCAAGTAGTAACCTAGCTGTTGTTCGGTATGGGTGAGGTCTTGGAGTGAAAAGGGCACATGGACATGGGCGAGCCCCTCCAGGCCGGCCACCTGGCAGAGAGGAAGCAGAGGAGTTGGTGGTAGATTGAGAGTGGTCTGGGACCTTGTGTGTGAGCTGACTGGCGAGTCAGAAGGGGGTGGGCACGGAGGAAAGAGTGGATATTGAGGCAGAGCCAAGGGAGTGGTGAGAGGCATAGTCACAGGAGGGAGAGGCCTAATCACAAGAGGGCTGGGCTGTGAGGACTGTGGAGGAGGGGAAGACATGGGAGAAGTTGGCAAGGGCGATAGAGAGGAGGTTGGTGTTGGGGAGGTCGGTGAAGCTGGGCACAAAGGGAAGGGTGGATATAGAGGCAGCTTTGTCACAGGAGGGCTGGGCTGTGAGGGCAGTGGAGGAGGGGAAGACATGGGAGAAGTTGGCAAGGGCGATAGAGGGAAGGTTGGCATGGGGGAGGTTGGTGAAGCCAGGCATGAAGGGAGGGGTGGATATAGAGATGGCTTTGTCACAGGAGGGCTGGGCTGTGAGGGTGGTGGAGGAGGGGAAGAAATAGGAGAAGTTGGGAAGGGCAGTAGAGGGGGAGTTGGTGTGGCAGAGGTGGAGGGGGTAAAGGGAGTAGCAGGGGCCAAAGTGTAAGGCGGGGGGGCCACCAGGTCTTCCGGAGACACTGTGAGGGCAGAAGTTTCTGTCTTGGGCATCCCCGGGGGGACCGCTGGCAGCTCCTTTGCTGTTGTAGGGCTAGGAAGGGCCATGGTTAGGAGAATTTCAGAGGGGGAGCAGTGGGTACATAGGGTGGGACGAGAGCACAACAGCCAGAAAGCCTGTACGTAGGGTATCTTGGACCATTTTCCTGTCCTCTGGCAGTAATTATCTAAGTCACGGAGGATGTTAAAAATGAAAGTTCCGGTTGGTGGGCATTGTGAGCCGTTATCTAGAGAATATAGGGGCAACGCCTCAGAACAGAGGAAGGTTAAGCATTTGGAGCGAATTTCCCCAGAGATATGTAGAGTTCTGAGGTTGGTGAGTAAACATTCCAGCTGTGTAGACCAGGGTTGATCGGCTTTGGAGGCAGCCTCCCCCATGGCAAATATGCAAGGTCCTGGACCAATCGGAAAGTGGGGCTGGGAGCAGTTCAGTCAGGCGTCCCTGAATGGGCCGTCAGCCAGCGAGGTGAGGAGAGGGCCACTCAGCCAAGGCAGACGTCTCCGCGTTGGCTGGCACTGAGGAACAGGAGGCCTGGCCTGCAGAGGTAGGGGTCCAGATGCGGCCGTGATTTAAAAGGACTGAGACACCCTAGGAATAATTGACATGGGAGCAACACCCCCCAGAGCCTGACTGATGGAACTTACCCCGTATCCTGCCAGATAGTTGGGTGGTCCCAGCGGGGTGGCGGGGTGGCGGGGTGACCTGGTCAGGTGCAGCCTGGACCCAAGTGGGCCGCAAATCCCACTCATCGCAGGATGGGCCCTCGCCTCGAGCCCCACTTTGAGTGCCAAATGTTAGGTAAGGACGACCAGGACACCAAAAGATTGTCTGACAGGCTTTAATGGGGAAGCGCTCCTGGGCAGGGTTCCCAGACCCGAACGAGTCAGGTCGAGGAAGTCTGCGCCTGGACCGTGTTAGAGGCGGCTTATATAAGTTTGTTGCGAGGGATGGTCAGGTTAATGGACAGGGGTTCGGATAGGTTGCCAGGCTGAGGCGTCTCGGGCTGATATGTCCTTCTCCGTGGCTGGGGTGGGGCGGCTTTAGCTGGCGAAGTGTGCTGTCATTGGTCCCCGGGATCTGGGAGGCTCCTTCCATTAGGGACTTCCCCCACCGGCGGGGGAGAGAACGGGCAGCCCATCATGGTTCCTGGGGTCCAACCTTACAGTAGTGAGGACTTCCTGTTTTTGTGGTTGTGGCAAACGAAGTGGGGACTTTGATTCTAAGCCTTAAGCAGCCTGTTTTCCACTTGCCAGATCAACTTCTAAACACTTACGTTGTCTGAGGAAGAAGCTGGGAAGAGGAGGAAAAAAGGCAAGAAGAGAGGAATGGCTCTTTCTCAGGTAAAATCATATTCTCAGTTGATTCTCAGTCTGTCCTTCCTGAAATCCCTTCTTTGGACTTATTAATCATCTCTGTCTCTGAAGTATACTTCCTGACACCTGTACATGAACACTCACCAGGAAACTTCCCTCAGGGCCTGTCGTCTCCACTTAGATCCCATCTCCCCATGACCCAGTGTCCTGGACCTTGTGTGGAGGGCACCATCCTGGGCAGGGCTTCACACCCATAGGTTTGAGAAGGGCTCTCAGTGCTGCTGGGCAGGAGGGATTGCCTTGGGTCCTTCTGGATGTGCAGTCTGCTCTCTGTCAATCAGGATTAAGAAGCTGTGGGTGGAAGTCAGGTATTAACATGCACAGTACCTGGTAAAATCTGGAAGTAGACCTGAAGAGGGAAATTTGTTCTAAGGTAATTGAAGCTAAGTGAGTGAGTCACTGACTTCAAAATCTTGATGGGAAATGGGATGGAAAGTTCAGAATCAGGTATCAGTGACAGTGTGCTATTCCATCATCTGTTTGAAACTGTGACATGAATCTAAATCTCTGAGAGCTGGAAATTCACTTTCATTGCCTTCATTGTTCAGAGTTTGTCTTTTCACTGTGTTCATTTTGTGGTTTGGCACAGAGATGTTTTTACTTTTGATGCAGGTGAAGTTTCCTCTTCATTGTTTAACCCATAGATTCACCATTTGTTATGGCAGCTGTCTTTTTTCCACTGGGTTTTCTTAGCATCCTTGTCATTAAATTTTAAATATATGCAAATGGTTATTTCTGAACATTCCCTTCTGTTCCCTTGGTGTATAAATCTGTGTTTATGCCAGTACTACACCATCTGGATGATATTGTGATATGGCTTGAAATTTTAAAAAGGGTGGCCTTCATCTTTCATCTTTGTACTTACTGAAGAGTATTTTTGCAGTTTATGGTCCCCTTGAGATTCTTTATGACTTCTGGCAAGTTTTTTCTATTTCTGCAAACATTTCTATTGTACGTTTCATAATGAATTCATTAAATCTGTGGAACACTTTGAGTAACTTGGAAATATAGAGTACTGAGATTTCCTGTCCATGACTACTAGATTTATTTGTTTATTTTGGATTTCTATTAGAAATGGTTAAGTAGTTTTCAGTGTATATGTTTCACCTCCTTGGTGAATTATTCCTAAATATTTTATCTATTTTTAATACAATAGTAAATAAAATTATGTGATTTTCTTTTCACATTGTTCATTGTGTATAGAAATGCAGCTGATTTGCACGTTGACTTTTGTATCCTGCAAGTTTGCTAAAATTGCTATTTGATGTGGCAGGAGGTTTTTTGTTTCTGTGTGGAATCTACAGTTTATACACAAAAGACCTTGTCCTCTGGGAAAGAAGGTAACTTTCTAATTTTTCACTTTGGGGAGCTTTGATTTATTTTTCTTGTCTAATTGCTCTGGTTAGGGGTTTCAGTCCTTTGTTGAATAGTGATGCAGAGTGCACGTCCTTGCCTCCTTCCCGATCTCAGAGGCCAAGTTTTCAGTCTTTCACCATTGAGAACAATGTTAGGTGTGCTCTTTTCATACATCATATATTTTAGTTTGAGATACTTGTTTTGAAAACAAAACAAAACCCCCAAATGGATGGGAATGTATCAAAAGTGTGAACAGAGATGAGCTCTCAGGGCAGAGAGGAAAGCACAACATTAATAGTGGTTGGAAGCTCTTGTAACGGTACATAGAGATGAGAGCTTACGGTGAACAACGTCAGATTCATGATCTCTGAAGAAGAAGATATAGCTTTGGGACCAGGGACCAGGCTTGATCACTCAAGAGCTTTTGTGTAGCAGAGTTTTATTAAAGTATGAAATGGGACAGAGAAAGCTTCTGACATAGACATCAGAAGGGGGATGGAGAATGCACCCCCTCGCTAGTCTAAGCAAGGGAGATATATACTTTCTCAATTAGTTATTACAGTACATCAAAAGACTGTCTCAAGGTCATAAAGGTCTTATCAGACCCATGCCCTGAATTTACGTTTCAAGATGACAGGATTAGTCAGAAGGTTCTCAAGAAGGAGAAACCTGTTCTCAAGCAGGAAACGTTGTTATATTATCTTCAGTTCACTGCAGTCTCTCAGTCGTGTCCGACTCTTTGTGACCCCATGAATTGCAGCACGCCAGGCCTCCACGTCCATCACCAACTCCCGGAGTTCACTCAAACTCATGTCCATTGAGTCGGTGATGCCATCGAGCCATCTCATCCTGTTGTCCCCTTCTCCTGCCCCCAATCCCTCCCAGCATCAGAGTCTTTTCCAATGAGTCAGTTCTTCGCATGAGATGGCTTCAGCTTTAGCATCGTTCCTTCTAAAGGACTGATCTCCTTTAGAATGGGCTGGTTGGATCTCCTTACAGTCCCAGCTACTCTCAAGAGTCTTCTCCAACGCCACAGTTCAAAAGCATCAATTCTTTGGCGCTCAGCTTTCTTCACATTCCAACTCTCACATCCATACATGACCACTGGAAAAACCATAGCCTTGACTAGACGGACCTTTGTTGGCAAAGTAATGTCTCTGCTTAGTACAGAGTTTAAGCAAAGTTGTTTTGTTGTGTAATCATCAGCTCTGGGCTTAAAGAAAAAAGTTTGTCCTTTTCTCCTCTTTGATAATTCCAGACTGCTTTCTATCCTCCGCGAGAACCCCAGACCCCTTTCTCCTCCTCGGGTACCCCGGACTTCTCAACTTACCTAGAAATTGACTCTCTCAGCTCTTTGGCCAAAGAGAAGTTTGTTTATTAAAGTCCCAGAGGAAGCTTAACCTTTCCCTGAGTCCTCAGCCTGTCCTTCAACATGTATCATATATTCTTTCACCTGCCAGTGGTGCTGCAGCTCCATCAGACACAAAGGCACGGTTTGTATCCACAACACTCGCCATCTCCCTGCTGTGAGCTGGTTGTTCTTGAGTGTGAGGAGCATGAGGTGGGCTGCCTTGCCCCCTCTTCTCTCTTTGTGGGCTTGGATGTATTGGCTACTCAATTCTTAGTCCATATAGATCAGAGCTGATGCCCCAAGCGTCTAACCTCTGATCCGGTGCTGCTTTCATCACAGTTGTCATATTTGGAAGATAGAATCGGAAAATGGGAAAGTACTGGCTGCTCTTTAATTTTATCTGGCACCTCAGAACCTGTAATGAACTGTCTTAGTCCTTGTCTGCCTCTTGAGATCGCTCAGCCATTTCTGCTGTTCTCCTTTTGCTGCCATACATGTCAGGGT